>PYAF01005294.1:92356-117519 GCA_007407185.1 Glycine tomentella | reverse complement strand
TTCCTGGTCTTGCCCGTGGTTTTTCCCAAATTGGGTTTTCCACGTAAATCTTGTGTGTCACTTCAATTGGTGTATTTTGCTTACCTTACCGGTGGAATCAAGATAAAATTAATTACACCGTTGGTGTCTAGGAAAGTGTGTGGTTATTTAATTAGTCACCGTTGCATAGCACGGAGAGACTCCCACGATACACTTACCTAGCTAATTGTGTGATTAACAGTGTCTTGAGACTCTGGTTTGTCTCAACTCTATTTTAGTTGCAGGATACTCTGTGACCTATCAATTAGTTGGATTCAATCAAATTTGTGTTCAAAGTAAATCCAACACTCACCTTGTTTCTTCGTCTATGCATTGGAAAGTGTAAAACTTTTGTTCAACATAGATCAAACTAGTTTTCAAACACACCCTAAATGAGAATTAGTAACGGCAAAAACTGTAATCAAGCTGCACTACATATGGTTAGGTGATAATTAAGAAGTCGGACAACACAAGGACTCTTGGCATTTTGATAAAACTGAATGATTTGGTTCATGAACGACCGTGTCAAAACAAAAATGCAATCATTCATCTTGTAATTTGGAGGGGAAAATATATAATAATAAAAGGGAAATATCATTATAAAATAGCTATACCAAGCTAGGAACCGAAAATTGTGAACCTTCAAGACAAGTTCTATTCGATAGAATCAGCCAAAAACGGAGCCGTAATCAAAATTGTATGCATTGGCTTTATTCAGACAAAGTGATCAATGAATGTTTCTTACTACAATACCATTAATGTGGTGAAAGATGGGATATATAACATTTAGTATATATCAAGGACAAGCCAGCTATGATTGGGAAAGTTCAAAATAAGCAGCCAAACAATGTTGAGAAGAAGAGGACAACCCCACGAGAATTGACCAAAAGGGTCGAACGACAAAATCTCATACCTAAAATGAGAAAATAGCTAGCTAGGGGTTAAACCCTAAAAAGGTTGTGTTAAACCCTAAGAGAGTTAGGGTAAAAATGTTGACTCTTTCTCCAAGTCTAAAGTTGGACCCGAAATTGTCCTTGAATTTAAATAGTTTTTGTTTACGTGGAAAGCCACTCACGTGTGCACATGTGCAAGCATATATGAGATACTATATGATATGATATGATATATAATATAATATATTATATATACATTTTAGAGAGAGAGAAGAGAGATGCCCAATTGCAATTATTAGAGAAAAATAATAATGTGATTGGAGAAGGTAGAAGGAAAAGGTATTCAATTTCTGGCAGGAAAAAAAGCACAAGAGAACAAAATAGAGGCCCTCGTGCAAACTGGATGTCTCAATGTACATCACAAAATTTGGTTTAATCATAAATAAATGAGAAGAGAATAAGCAAAGGAAATGGTATATGCTACATGCGTGCGTGTGGGTAGACATTCCTCTCTCACTCTCTTTTGCATCCATTGTTATGGCACTCTCTCTCTCTCTCTCCAAACCAATTATTACACACCTTTTCTTCCACCCTAACGTGCGTCTATGTATCCTATCTGTAGTTCCGTGAATCATTTTCATGATCCACCTTAGTTCCTATCATATGCAAATACATAGATATATTCATATCTTCTTTAATATACTTTGCTTTAAATTAATTAATATTTTCTTATGAGGGTGTTTCTTTTACTCCTTGTTTTCGTTTCATATTTTTCCTTTTATTTTAAAGTTTGTTTACCATGATTGGTCCGACAGTACCCAACTCAATTATTTGATCTTTAATTAATGTGATCCAGAAAATGGTCCCTGTTATGCCATTTGTCTCTTCATCCCGCTGTCCTCAAGTTTGCTATATGAGATCTCTAAATCCAATAGTTTATTGCAATGTTCATTTCAGATTTGGAAAGAATAAAAAAGCTAACACTGTAAGTAAGAAACTCGTCCCGTGAAAAACTATTCAATGATCTGAAAAAAATTCCAGTCATATATAGATGTCAATGAATATGCATGTCTGTATATATATTTTAGTTTTGTTATATACCTTCCTAAAACATTTTAATTGATATTCCCTAAATATATTTAGTAAAAAATATTAAATATAAAACTACATATTTATTTTATCATAACAACATAACATATATTTCAAATTTGTTTAATTTAGTATTTAGGAAGATTATAGAAGGATTCGTAAAAAAAAAAATCGAATATTACTCATACATATATGTATACATAGGAGACTGTTCTAAGTTAATAAGGAGTTTTCAAGTTCAAGATTTTCATGATGCATTAAAAACTTATAGGAAAAATTTATTGTTTAGAGTGGTCCTACGCCTGACCAATTCAAATTAATTGGATATGTAATGTGATGTCTGCACACTCCTACTGTCCTACAGTTTTAGACCCAATTTTTTTTTTTAAGTTTACCAAAAAAACTTTTTAAGTTTACCAAATCATGCATGCATAGGTGAAGAGTTATATCTGTAATAATTTGAATCGGTTTGAACAAAATTGCTTTTTGAGAAAAAAAACCTTTTTAGTTTGCCAATCATGTTTAGGTTTACAATCATGTTTAAGTGGAGAGTTTGTTATTTACAGTAATCCTAATATGCTTGAAAGAAATTATTTCTCTTGATGATACTAATGATTTTGTAAAATAAAATTTAAGAAAAAAAATCATGCTTTAGTTTACATCCCAAGTTGACTACGTACCTTAAGCTAGTAATACACTTTCTAACTCATAATTTCTATAATATTTAATAAATTTTAATCAATAAAAATATGTATATATTTAAAATAGTATATTATTACCAACATTTTTCTATTAAGAATCCATGAGTTTTGAGTGCACAAAAATTTCAATAGTGACAGTTTCAAATCACGGATGGTAATTAGTGAATTACATATATCATAGTAACTTCTTTTTTTTTTTTTCATAATGGATACTTGAAAACTAGGGCTGCATTCTGTTTTTTGATGTCAAATCTCTATCTACGGATCTGCCTGTGGATCCACACTTTTCTACTTTGTCACCATCCGATCTACCTTTTGTGCCACTTGATGTCAAGTCCTCTCCCTTGAGGCAAAGTCAAAAAACAAAATGAAGGAAGAGAAGATAATATACAGAAATCAGTCACACTCTAAACGCATGTCTCATTTAAATCATAAAACATGTTGATGAGACTTATGATCATCATATACACCAACCTAGATACTGTACGGAGGTGGCCCTTGGGAACTCAATTGTATGGTGAGTGCAAAGTGTGTTCATACTTCATATACAATAAACTTTAGCTAGAGGATGTTGATGAGTGAATAATCTCAACCTTGAGCAGAAAACACAAACAAATAAATATAAGGGGAAAAAGATAAAAATAAAAAGTTTTAAGCTTTTAATGAATCATGTTTATTTGATTGCGATTGAACTGTGCTGAATAGTGAAGATTGCTACAAAAGATTTTTAAGAAAAAATAAAAAAATAATTATGCTAAGATGAAAATGACAGTTTTGATAACAGTATGGCAGGGCATTCATCCCATCTAGATCGAATGACTATGATTGACCACCACCCTTTTGTAAGGTTGATGTCCAATCGTACGTTCATGCACACGGCACAAACATATCCTTAATTAGCCTAATCTTTTTGGTGATGTTTCTAATTTTTGGGATATTATTAATATTAAAGGTCAATCTGAAAGAGAAATATATAGTGCTTGTTTGAATTAGTTTTGCTTTAAATGTAAAGTTTCATAGATTATAAGGAAAAATACTTTGTATAGATGCTTATATTCTTAGGTATGCTTTAAATTAAGTTGGGTAAAATTAATTTTGAATCGTTGAAAATAATTCAGATGTTTGTTCAAAATAATTTCATTCAAGAATATTAATTTATATTAAAAATAAAAAAAAAAAGCATTAATTATTGGGTTTTCTAATATAAAAAATTGTCCAATGGCTCAAATAATCGAATTGATATCACTTATGTGTCCCCCTTTCATATTCTTTTTCCTTTATTTTTTTAATTAAAAAAGTGACAAGTGATTAGAAAGATTTTTTTCTCTTCATTATTTGTTTTTTCTGAAATGTTTGAATTAAAAAGACTAGGGACAAAAAACAGAGAAAGGTGATTTGGTTTTGCAATGATCTTGTCATGGTAAAGTAACACAATTTCCTCACTTTGTAAACTGTAAACAGTTTATCAGTTTGTTCATTAAGCTTAATGACTTCCTCTTATGTCTTTCTCAACCATGCATATTTGTGTAATCGATATAACAAAACAGAAGAATAAAAATCCATTTTTTAAATTAATCCATGCAGCAGTTGTGGGTTAGTTGCTGAAAAGGCTTTAAACCTTGGAAAAATCCAAATATCAAATTCTATTTTTTCATAATAAATATCCAGTTCTGTTAATTTCAGAGATGTGATTAAAGACTTATCTTTTTCTGCTGCAAAGCTGAACTATCTAGTGGTGTTAAATGGACACGTACGTTGTCATTATAAAATTGGTAAGAAACATACTTTCCACTGTCCTTTATCTTATTATCTCATAAAATTCCAAAACTTTTGCTCTCACAATTCATTCGTTATTTTCCCCTTGCTTGTATGATTTTAACAATTTTGTACAATTCAAAAAAGCAAAAAACCACAACTAAACCAATTTGGTAATGGAACTTTATCATCTTTACAATAGAAGAGGGTCAACATAGTGATTTGGTCTACTTGGAGGATTTGCAACAATATTGTGTTCTAAAATGTTTCTTTTGATTTCATTGGAGTTTTAGATTTGTTTAAGGTCATATATAGGACTTGGTTTAAGAGTAAATAGGATAGTATTCGTTATTCCTTTTCTAATTGGTGTATTGACCGTGTAATTTATATCTTGAATAAATAATTATTTGATATTTGAATGTGTAAATGAATAACAATTTAGTCTCTTAAAAAACGAAAATTCTAATTTAGTCCTTAAACATGTAAAAAAATGTAATGATTACATTATGCATACAACTTAATAAAAAATTATTCCTTAAGCTTTACAAATTAATATCAAATTAATTCAAAAAAAAATAAGATAATGTTAAATTAGTCCTTAAACATTATAGTTTAATGATAAAATAATCTTACAAAACTAAAACATGACATAATTATCATATTTTTTACATATTCAGAAATTGAATCAGAATCTTTATTTTTTCAAAGATTAACTTATCATTAATTTACATATTTAGAGACCAAAATCATCTGTTATCCTTTATATCTCTCTTCCTCGTTGATATGGTTGTGGGAAATCATGTATTTGGATTAGAGTATTCCTTGTACTTTGTTTAATAATAAAGTCTTTTACTTATAAGAAAAACAAAAGAATTGTTACCCACAAATTCAAATATCATTATTTTCATTAAATACACACACTAATGCATGATGCATGAAAAAGCGGAATAAAATTGGTGCATGGGAATGATTGAGATTTATCTATGTTTATTAAGAATTCACCCATAATGGAAGACCACAAGACTCAATAGTGCAAAAAGTCAAGGGCACAGAGGAGTGGTTTTTCCTAGGAATTAATATCCCATAGGTTGAAAATGAAACAAGGGTCAGTTTTTTAAGATTCAAACTTGTAGTTAGTATTTAGGACTTGGAAGGAGAACCAAACCCCTCTCTCCGCACATATTCACATGGTAACACAAGGAGACTGTCTTGTAGTGGGATTATGTAATTCCATGACCAGATCTTATTGACAGACATGTGAAGGACCGGGGCTGGCTATGACCAACTTTTCCTTTAGGTCCAATGGGGTGCTATGCATGTGGCTTTTCTTTAAACTATTTCCACTTTTTCCCCTTCTATACCTTCAGGATAAATTACATAATTTCTTAATGATTTAATACATTTCTTAATGATTTAATACACACATCAAGTGATGTACAACATTAAAAAAAAAAAAAAGCTAAATAGTTACATCTAATTTTTTTATCATAACTTAAATTTGTCACATATGTATACTTTATGATACTTTTGAATACTAAATTATATATTCCTTAAAATTCCCTAAGAGTATCCTCGAGAAACTCTACACTTAATAATACCAAAGGACTGAAGAAGGAAGTAGTTTACACTTATTCATTTAATTATCATCAAATTATAAAAGCAACAAAAATTTCCAGCTTCAAATCTCGAAGGGCTAAATGGGGGTGTAAATATTTTATCTATAAATCATTGGAGACTGCATATGTCTGTTGTATTTAAGTTGTTCACATACCCGAAATCCTTCATAAAAGGCAATCCCCACTTTTATATATATATATATATATATATATATATATATATATATATATATATATATATATATATATATCCCCTTAATTCAAATTTGAGCTTAATAGGTATGTATTGTTTATTGTTTTATAGTTATTGTAAAACTCAATTAACCCTTTATACCTCATACTAACAAATCGTTATCCTGAATGTTAATATATTTAATCCATTAAATAAGAATTTATGAATAAGAAAAAATGTGGTAAGAAGAAATTTTTTTAAAAAGATAATCAATGAAGATTTTTAAGGAAAATTTATTAACAATGATAAATACTCTATACCAATAATAGAGTAATTAAATTTTTTATTATACTTGATAATTTATGATCAAAGTACATGTTAATTTATGATAACACCAAAGCCTAAAAAGTAAATATATTATTTAATCTTCAAATTCATGTGTTAATAGTTGTTGTTTTTAATTTTTTTTCACCAAGGCTTAGAATAAGGTGATGCTACTACCTTATTATAGAGTGCGGTTTTTTTGTCTTTATGGTTAATTCTTATTCTTATATGCAAATGGTAGCCAAGGTCTAAGGGCCTATATATGTGTGCCTGTGTGCACTCTTTTGGTGAGTACAACACAAGAGGCTGTACCTTCTTATTGAAGTCTCTGTGGGTTGGGGTTTTGGAGTGGGAGCACCAATGGCTTTGTTGATGGCAATTGTAGTAGTAGGTGTTGTCTTGGTGCTCTGTTTTTGCTCTGCTCTCTTGAGGTGGAATGAAGTAAGGTACAGGAAGAAAGGTTTGCCTCCTGGCACAATGGGTTGGCCACTTTTTGGGGAGACAACTGAGTTTCTTAAGCAGGGTCCAAACTTCATGAAAACCCAGAGAGCAAGGTAGCTAACTTAACTGCATCATCATCACATGGTTTTCGTCATAATATTTAGTTGTGTGTGTGTGTGTGTGTGTGTCCAAGGAGTCTTCATCATGTTCACTCGCACAAGTGGGAAAAAAAATAGTTGCTTTGGCAACACACTTTATGGCCTTTGCTTCTGGTGTTAGTTTTTCATGTTCTTTCTTTCTTCAGTTTCAAGATTGAAACCTGTTTTAAGTTTTTTAAGTTTTATCTTTTAGCTCCACCCCTTGCATGCCACTCTTGTTTTGTTTAACTTGTTGGGGGTGTTTGGTGGGTAGGTACTAGGCCTAGCATATTCCCATTCAAGAGTTATTAAGCATAAAAACAAAATGAAACCTTGTTTTAGGGAGGGTAGGGGGGTGGAGAAAGAAGGGAATTGGAGAAGAATAAATGGAAATGAAGATCAAGGAGAATAAGCTAATACGCTTTGGTTTAATGGTACTTTGTTCTCCATGAAATAATTAATGGCTTGCTAGCACACATCATCATCATGATGCCTATTTGACAAATCTTTTTTTTTTTTCTTTCTAAAACTTAATGATGTTTCTTAAATTAGTTAAATCGGGTGTGATGTAAGCACTGTTCATGCATGTACTTTTACCCTCATTAGTAATGATTGTTAACTTTTATTTTTTTTTACCTTTTGTCAAAAACAAAAAAAAAAATGGCAGGTATGGCAGTTTTTTCAAATCCCACATACTGGGTTGTCCTACCATTGTTTCTATGGATCCAGAGCTTAACAGATACATCCTAATGAATGAGGCAAAAGGGCTTGTTCCTGGTTACCCTCAATCCATGTTAGATATCTTAGGCAAATGCAACATTGCAGCTGTTCATGGCTCCACTCACAAGTACATGAGAGGAGCACTGCTTTCCATCATTAGCCCCACCTTGATCAGAGATCAGCTTTTGCCAAAAATTGATCAGTTCATGAGAGCCCACCTTAGCAACTGGGGTGACAAAGTCATCAACATTCAAGAGAAAACCAAAGAGGTATGTAATTGTTTGTGTTGTTCATCAATCAAAATTCATGAACCAAAATGGAAAAGAAAAAAACTTATATTACAATTCAAGTTCCTAACATAACTTTTTCCAAACTCTCAAAACATTTGAAACAGATGGCCTTCTTATCATCTCTGAAGCAGATTGCTGGCATGGAATCTGGCTCATTATCTAACTCATTCATGGCAGAGTTCTTTAAGCTAGTTCTAGGAACCCTTTCTCTCCCTATTGATCTTCCTGGCACAAATTACCACAGTGGATTCCAGGTGTGATCATTGATCTTTTCCCATTTTTTTTAATCTGCAAATATTAGTTATTAATTATTAGGTTTTGTTAATGGGAGGATTCGAAACCAAGATCTTTTCTCATGTTAGTTTGCATGGAAATTGAAGATGCATGATTTATTTCATTGTTGTGCTTATTATAATTTATAACCACTTCATATAATAAGAAGACTTTGTCATAGGCTTATTCAGTTTACTGTTTCTTGCAGGCAAGGAAGACTATAGTGAACATTCTGAGTAAGCTTTTAGAGGAAAGAAGAGCATCACATGAAACCTACCATGACATGCTTGGTTGCTTGATGAGAAGAGATGAAAGTAGATACAAACTAAGTGATGAAGAAATCATTGATCTAGTGATTACAATTATGTATTCTGGCTATGAAACAGTTTCAACTACATCAATGATGGCAGTGAAGTACCTCCATGACCATCCCAAAGCTCTTGAGGAACTCAGAGTAAGTGAAAAAGCTCTCTTGGTATGATTAATAGTTACACTTATAATTTCTTATGTTTTATGTGCTAAGTCATGTGTGGAATATTTGTTACAGAAAGAACATTTGGCCATAAGAGAGAGGAAAAAGCCAGATGAACCACTTGACTGCAATGATCTCAAGTCAATGAGGTTTACTCGCGCGGTAAGAATTGTGTGCCATTTCGGTTACATTATTTAGTTGTTTTTCGAGGTGTCCATATTTAGTGTATGATGTTTTGAATATGTTTAGAAAAACATTTAAAAAAAAAAAAATAGCTGTTTTTCTAATGATTGACAAGAAGATTTGATCAAGCTCTTGTACATTTTGCAGGTGATTTTTGAGACCTCTAGATTGGCCACAATAGTTAATGGGGTCCTAAGGAAAACCACTCAAGACATGGAACTAAACGGTGGGTTTCAATAGGGTGTTATATTTAGGTTCCCTTAGCTTTTGTTGTGTTTGTGGGCTCAAGAAGTTTTTTTTGACTTTTAGGCTTCTTTGGTTTTTTGGTCACTTCTACAACATCAATATAAAAAAAAAAATGTAAAATTGTAACTTAAAAGAGCAATGTATCCCTAAGATAGTGATAATAATATACACACCTGGCAAATTTGGCCATCAATTCAACAACCACACAAAGACAATTCCACTATAAAACAAGTTTTTCCAGATAAGGAGGTACCTTTCCTCCCAACTTTTCTTTTGCCTTTTAGCATTAAATTAAATGCGTTAGCAAAAAGAAAGGATAAAAAAAAGTAAGAATGAATGAAGGAGGTAGGGAGTCCTAAACGGGTTTTGATCCATAAATGTCAACACCACCTTCTTGTTGCAATTAACAGTGTTAATAATCCAAGTTGTTATTAATTTTCAGGCTATTTGATCCCCAAAGGATGGAGAATATATGTGTATACAAGAGAGATCAATTATGACCCTTTTCTGTATCCTGATCCACTAACATTCAACCCATGGAGATGGATGGTTAGTCCAACAACTTCTTCCTCTTTATTTTGATTATGCATAAAAAAAAATAAAAAATAAAAAGTCCTTTAGCACATTACCATCCTATTTATCATAACCTTTAATTGCAAATTGCAGGACAAGAGTTTAGAATCAAAGAACTTCTTCTTCATATTTGGAGGAGGCACCCGACAGTGTCCAGGAAAAGAGTTGGGAATAACAGAAATTTCCACTTTCTTACACTACTTTGTAACTAGATACAGGTAACTAATTTACCTATTCAATATCTAGACCTTATAAAATTCAAAGAGTTTGATTTTTATTATTTGTCGGTATAAAAAATTTTACATTATCGACAAATAAAAAAATCATGATAAATATAATTTTTAAAATAATTAGTATAAAAATAAAAACTTATTATATATAACAAATTGTGAGTCAGAAACAGTGGAATGTCGATATATACACTATTTATTCAATTAAATATTTGGTAGGCACAAAGAATAAGAAAATTTAAAAGGAACTATTATTTACACTAACCACTTTTGACTGAACTGGATTCTCCATATATACCTCACATACATCTAGACAGATTATTATTATCCATCATTAAGCATTAATTTGTCTGTTTTGAAATTTTATACAAGTTTGAAGCTGTTTCTGACATCTTATATATTTAATGTTGATTGCAGGTGGGAAGAAGTAGGAGGAGATAAAGTTATGAAATTTCCTAGAGTTGAGGCACCTAATGGACTGCACATAAGGGTGACATCTTACTAACTAGGCCGTGACTGTATGTACAGTAATGAGATGAGATGTAACAGGTTGTAGAGTATGTGTGTATGACAATGATCTAACAAATATATTTAGCAAAAGAAAGAAATTAAATTTTCTTCTTCCTCTTCCTTTCTTTGTTTTGTATCTTCTTAATTGAACTTTTGACCCATTCGGGTTAATCTCAATTTTTTGTGGAACAAAAATTCCTAATATAATGGGCCATGAATCAAATAGGCCAGCCCATTGGATTACTATTTTCACAAAAACAGATTAAGCACCAAAAAATTCTTCTGAATTGAATATCTAAATTAAATACCAAAAATCCAAATTATTGGCCCATTTTTAAATTTTGTTAAATTCAACCTAATTCAATAAATAAATTTATTGATCACAAAAAATGTTAAAATAATAAATTAAAATACTTTTAATTAGTTATGAAAAATGCTATGTTAATATAAAACCTATAAATAAATAGTTAATTTAAACACACATTTAACTCTTTAATTATATTCAATAGTTCAAAATTTATCCTACCAAAATTGTAAATACATGTGCCTCGATCTACGATGATATTTTCCATTTTAAAAGGATGCTCCCATCAAGATTGGCCCCACAGGCCGAAAGACTTTGTGGGCTGTGATTTCGAGGCCCATGCTTAGAGTAGTGCATGAAATTCAGAATCTTAGATAGATTTCAATTTATATAATGTTTTTTGCATTATTAGGAATTCAAAATCCTAGACAAAGCCCCATAGGAGCAAAAAATAAATACATGATAAATCAATCCTTAAAAATATAGAGCATCGGGCATGTTGTCTCTTGAATAATGAAGGTTGTGTTTAAAGTCCATGGATTTCTAGAACTAATTGACAAAACAACACATTCTTACGACCAATTTGACAATTAAATATATATTCTACTAATATTAATGCCATTATATCCATGAGGAATTGATTTTATTATTAAACAAAAAAAAAATACTATAGTAATTCATCTGAGTTAGGTTCTACTGGAACATCAGCTAGGAGCAGGCACCACACCACAAATACAGATTACTCCGTGGGATTGACAATTTATATTACTTCTCAATTTTGGCACCTTTACACTTGAAACTTTATAGTAATTCAAAGAGGTTCAAATGATCTCCTGAACTTCATACTTTGTGCCAGATCAAACAAATTATTATTGAGAGACAGAGACTTATATATCACTGTGTTGACCAAAACAATATGAAAAATAGCCATCATGATATTTTTCAAAACTGAAGAGTAATCAATTGATACCTGAGAAATAGAGTTTCTGCTTAACAGAATTCTAAAATTGGCTTATAAAAACATTCTATATTGAGAAATGTTTTGCAACAAATCCTTCCATTTTCCATCCAATTTTTGGATGAACCACTTTTTTACACTAGACCCACATAAATCCTTCCTCCCTTTCATACTTTATCGACTTCCAAACGATAGAAGAATTTCAAAATATCATGTTTGTATTCCATCCATAACCATTCCTCCCTTTTGCTACAGTAAATGACGCGTTAGCTTCAAAAGTAGTCTTGAAGTTGATAAAAATAAACTATTATGGTTCTAAAATACGTTAAACTAAACATATACTTAAAAAAAAAGTTTGCCATCACTTATTATCTGATTATTTTAATTTTAAAAAATCATTTACATTACACTCTTTGACCCTTAAGATATTCTTAATTTTTAACGCATCCTTATTAATAGAAATCCCTAGAGTTTATTAAAAAAAAGAGTAAGGTTTACTTTATTTGATAAAATGTTTATAAACTTTAACTAATAATAATAATAAATAGTGTATTAGAAAATAAAGAAATAAAAAATGAATTTAATAGCTATACATGAACAAAGTAATAAAATTTATACTGACAAATAATAATAAAAATTATTATTAGTATGACTTTTAAAGTAATTATTATAAAAATCAATAAATCTATCATATCGAATGATTTGTAATTAATCAGAGGAAAATATAAAAAATATTTTATAATATTAATACATAGCCTATATTCTCATAAAATATATTAAAAATGATGTATTAATATATTATATATATTTCTAGCATTTTTCTTTATTTATAGCCCTTGGTGCCTCAACCAGTCTATGCTTACCAAGTTCAATATTATGATGAGAATTGAGAATCTTGTATTGGGCTTTTCAAGCTGGGTTTTACTTTTGTAGCATAGCCAATGTAAACTGACCCATGACCATTGCTTCCTACACTCCCTTTTTGTTTTCTAGAATGATCAATTTAGAATGTAAAATTATATTCTAAAATGCATTCTTTTTTCCTCTCTTTTTTACACTTCTGAAATGATCAATCTAAAAGCTCAAAAAATATTTCAAAAAAGTGCAAGAAATAACTTGGGAAGCACAGAAACCAACAACTCCGACCCATTTACTACAATTTCTAGGTTGGGCTTTGAAAATTGGATTTCAACTCAATATGTTTTTCTAATAGACAATATTAAAAATAATTAATTAATTCTAACTCTTTATTTCTCTCAGTATCTTAACCTTTTCCCACGTGAAAACTACAATCACCATTCAGCACCTCTTGTCAATGTTGTCACCACCTCCACCATCATCTTCATTAATCATTACTATGGCTTCCACTGCCACTTTTATGACCGCTGCAATCAGTTCATTAATGTTGCTGTCATACAAAGATATTGTAGAAATTTTAACATGACATTGTCTATTATTTATGCATATCAAACACCATATAGTGAAAATTACCTACATTGTGTATTGACAACCAAACAATATCCAAAAAAGGGTATGTTGTAAGAATCTAAGTATATTGTGTTGTTTTATTTGTATCACCCCCTTAACGTGGGAGGTATAAAATTGGCTTGATGATAAAGGGTGAAGGAAAAAAGGAATAGATCATAGATTTGAATCTTTTTGTTAACAAAAATTAACAATTAACATTTGTTAATTAAAAAAATTCTTAGTGTTTTCAAACGCACCAATTTGCAAATGAATTTAAGGATTCGAAGGCTAGGTGGTAGGTCAATTAGATAGGGACATTAAGTAGGTTTGGTGAAAGAAATCAAGAATGGAAAATTTTATTTTGTTTTAATCTCCAATTCATAAGAGAGAAGGAATTCTAACTAATTCAGAGGTTGATTGAAAGATAAATAAAGCTTAATCAAAAATTGTGTCCGCCAATAATTGAACTTAGAATAGTACTTGAATAATTTAACATTAACTTTATAATGAATATTAACCATTTATGTTCAGTGACTTTGTTTCAAGAATGGGTATAATACTAGGTTTGGTGAAAGTATGAGTATAATACATGGTGGGTAAAAATAAAATCAATTAATTTTTTTTATTGATGTTAAAGCAACAATTAATATCCCATGCTAAATTATTAATGTATTTTATGCGATTATTTGTAAGTCACCGCGTAATTGATCACAAGCTAACAAGCAGAGTAAATGCACACAATAATTGCAATGTCATGAAGTAATCAATACGGAAATGGGTTTTAGAAGGTGATGACTCAAAGTATGTTGATAAAGCGAAATTATTAGGTATACATGGAAAATAGAAAGAGATATGACAACGTTATATTATAATTTTCTTTTGATCCTATAGTTCTCAATAAAAAAAATCATGATTAATTTAGAGTTTAACCAATAAAAAAAATCATGATTAATTTAGAGTTTAACCGTAAGGTAAATAAAGTTAAAAAAAATATTTTCGTCAATAATTGAAGTCAGGTAATATCTGAATTATTTAAAATTAACTTTAACACATTAATCACTTATACTTAATCATTTGATTAAATAATATAAAAATTAATTTTAAAAATGTAAACATGTTATATATAATATAATAATTCATGATTAGTAGTTTAGTAATTAAACAATTTACATTAATCACAATACAAATAATTATTAGGATTATTTTGATCCACTTAAGTGGATTGAGTTTAATGGAAAGTACTATTAATATGTCAAGGGTTAATCTCAATTAATTGAATAAAGTGGATAAATATTATAAATCTTTTAATATTATGTTCAATTTGTATGAATAAAAAAGCGATTACTATTAATATTATGTCAATATATGATGCGTCACTATAATGTTTACATTAATATTTTAGTTTATGTTAAATAAAAATTATGTTAATTAGAATAAGCCTAACCATTTTTTTATTTTAGTATATGAATTTCATTTTGTAACAATACAGAGATTTGTAGTCTTGTACGTTATTAACAGAGAGAAAAAATAAACTTAGAGAAATAATATTTTTTTTCAAATGATTAATATCCTCGATATATTAACCTCAAGTTTGATTTATAAAGAAATAATTCTTATTTTTTTAAAATACTTTATGAAATCTTTATATTCAACGTTTTTTTATATCAAAATAAAGTAATGCAATTCATGGTACAATGGTTCATTAATATTAATTCACTTAGTCAACATTCCACTCTTATAAAGTTAAGGCTTGGATTCTGGCATAACTCATTCATAGACATTATATAACTCTATTAGGCTTTATACCAAAAGAAAATAAAATAAATAAAATAAATTAATTTTTTTCATAAATTAATCAACTTATATACTTTAGAATTTTTTTAAAAAAATTTAAACAAGACTTTTATAAAAATTAAATATATAAGTTAATTAATCTTGGTTATATATGTTAGTGAACTTCTCTAACATTAATAAGTCCTTCTACTTTATCCTATTGTTTTGTCATAAAAAAGTAATACAAACTGCCAAACTGTCACTTAGGCCGAGCCATGGCTAGTGGCTGGCCCACAATATTTTTCAAGTCAATTTCTTTTCAAACCTCATTCGCAATCTTTTACGTATTTCCCGCAACTTGTGCATTCTGATTTCTCTGTGTTTGTGCATCTCTATTCTCTACGCATACAAAACTCGTTAAATAAAACCAAACAGTACCCTAATGTTGGGTTTTGACCCTGTTTGGATTTCTTTAGAAGAATTTCTGAAAATAGAAAATAAAAAAATTTCATTTCATTTTTTTTCTTCTTATTTTCTTCTTCTAAAAGTATTTTTAGAAAAATTTACATCCAAACATACGCTTTATTTAACCATTTTTTGGCGGTTCTCCATTAATTATAAATTATTTTAAAATATATAATAAACTAATTTAGACCGACACGCAAATATTTTTCTATCTCCGTTCGAAGAATGAAACAGTGAAGGAAACGCTTTTCCAACATCCCAAGCCAAAGTCTGGGATTGGAAGTGAAATAATTAATAGTTTTGAATCAGAAACACTTGCATGCTCTAGGCTTTCCTAATACCTAATTAATGTAAAAAAAAAATAATAAAAGTTAATTAGTACTTTCCTTGGGCACAAATTCAATAGGTATGCACTCTCAATCAATCTTCTATAGTATAACTTGGAATAATTATCTTTAAGGAGATGAAACTATGTTGAGAGTTTTTTTTTTTTTTTAACTTCTTATCTTTTCAATATATTTTTTTATCTTTATTTTAAATTAAATTTTAATATTTTAAAATAAAAATTAAAAATTAAAAATAATTTTATATCACAATATAAATTTTTATCATAATATTTACAAATGAATACAATGAAAGATATTTAATACTAGACACTACTATCTTACTGTCTACTGGTATGTCTTCTTTTTTTTTTTTCCCCTCTTCCCGGATTTGAGAGACATCCTTATTTTATAATAAGAAATAAAATTCAGGTCATAGTGCCTTATTAATGGTAAACAAGATTTCAGGAATTGAAAATAATATTTAAATGCTGCTAATTATTTATTTTTGTTTGACTTAAGTATCTTCTGATATAGTTAAAGTCATTAAGAGATGCCAACTATGAGACATTAACACACATATGAATTTAATTCTCGCCTTTCCCCTTCTTAGTTCTCACATTGCATTGCTTAGAATTCAAATTCTTACATAATATATTGCAATGCAAGAAATATGCTATGAGATCTTTAATTCTTTTCTAGAAAAGGAAGTTCCCGATTCACTTGTAACCAAATTTATGAAGATCCTGATATTTTGAAGTTTAGGAAGGTGATGTTGCTAATCTCATACGCTTTCCAATTTTATCTTCCGCAATTCTCTCTGCATGAAAATACTCGAAACTTGAAACTAATTAAAGATGTACTGTATTTGATTTTTTTTTTAAAAAAAAAAGTTTAGTTTTTGAAATCTCTTTTATAAAAAAATTTAAAAATATTTTTAAATAATAGGAGTTAGGAAAGAAAATAAGATAATGTAAAAAAGAATACAAGGAACAAAAATATGAAAGTAAAAAAATTTAAATTGAAATAATTTGAATATTTTTTTAAAAAATATTATTGCTAAAAATAAATTTCATTTTAAAATAAAAATGATTTTCAAAAATAGAAAACAGACATACCTAAAATTCTTACCAATAGCGGTAACATAATTATTACTAGTTTACGTGCCCTTTTATACAAATTCAACTAGATTTATAGCGCTTCAAATGGGTCCGCGTAGTAACTAATCTAATAAAATAAATCACTTGAACCAATTACATTGTGATGATGACTTCAGAAAATGAAACAATTTTTTTATATTGAAATTTAGTAATTTACGTTGCAAATGCAATGGCAATCACAATAGATATATTTTTCATATTTTTTTAATTAGTGTTTTAAGAGTGCTCGTTAGCTTTTACCAAATAATAGATACAAAGATCAAAACTTTTTTTACTCAAGTTTTTAATTGTTTTTTAGCTTAGAAGATCTTCAATTGATATAATTTAAGTAATTCATTGATTTTTTTTTTAGTTTATTAATTGGTCTCCATAATGCCATAATATATTTAAGCAACTCATATACATTTTGTTCCAACGATACAATTTTAAGTCATCCTTAAATAACCCACACTTTTATATCTTTTTAATTTAACTTAGTTTTGTTTCAACTAACATTAAGTTTAATTATTTTAATTGAGGTAAGAAAATATTTTTTAATTATAAGCAATTGTTGCTCAAATTATTTCTAATAATGTTTGTTGCTTAACGAGTTTTTTATTTTATTTTAAGATACAATTGCTTAGTTTTTTTAGCATGAAGAAGATCTACTTGTCACATTGAATTGCTTAAAATTAAACTTTAGTTGTTTCTATAAACAACAATTGCTTATGATATTTTCTTATAATTTAAGGATCATTTAAGGATTGTTTAAAATTATATACATTATCATGGACAACTAATAGGAGATAAAGAATTCAACATGTGTTACTTAAGTTACAACAAACAAAGCTTAATTTTTAAAGAATCCAACATTATGCGTAAATCTCTTTCAATGGTAAAAAAAACTAAATAACGGTATCTTAAAATAACAAACCATTGGAACTAAATTGAAGTTTCATCCTCCATAATTTTTTTTCATTTAATGTAATTAGGCTAAAATGTAATTTTTGTCCTTTATGTTTTCAAATTCGTGATTTTAGTCTTCTATTTTTTAATTGAAACATTTTGTCTTCTATTTAAAAAAAATATATGTGATTTTAGTCTCCTATTTTTTAGTTAAGATATCTTGTGCTTCACTTTTAACCTATTTTTTAGTCTCCTTTATCAATATTAGACTTGATTATGTACATAGATCAATGTTTACATATTACATAGATTAGTGTTTGAAATTGATTACAATGACTAAAATTATAAATTTTTTAAAAGTGAGAGACGAAATATGTCAATTAAAAATAAGAGATTAAAATCATAAACTTTCTAAACGTGACCTAAAAAATACGAAAATTAAAATAGTAGATTTGAGAAAACGAAAATTACATTTTAACCATATAATTAATAGACATGTAAATACAAAATTCATAAGTTGCATCCATTGGCAGTTTCATCCTCAAAATCAGCCTAAACATTTTTTTTCCCTATAAAGCAAGCGAATTAATAATTTGATGATTTTCAGTTTTTCTCAACGGTCATTTGCAGCTTTAACTTAAAATATATGTAACTAATTTTTAATCATAATAATGAATGATTCATATATGAACAAATACCCCTTCCTTATTATTATATATATACACAGTTACACTTACACACACATGAATGACATGATAAACCACAACCAAAACACAAAACTCAACCGATACAAATACAACATGAAAGTGAATCTTGTTCTTTGTTTTCTGTTTCCTGGTGCAGCATTGATGTTGCTCTCTCTCTCTCCCATCCACAAAAGTTACCACATCTTGCGGGCAACAACACCTTTTGAAGAAGTCATTGTTACCTTAAATTCCTTAAACATTCAGACACATCAACCCTTAAAAGTTTACACCCCACAACTAGTGCCGATATCTTAGGCACTGCACGTGTTACACCCTACTGTCTCGATCCCCCTCAATACTCCTACACAAACTCCCTCTCTTTCATTCCCTTCAAAAGCCTCACTCTTTCTCTTCTCTTCTTCACACACACATACCCTCTCTCTTTTTCTCTCTTTGAAACCTTAACTTTGTTGTAGTTATTGCAATGGCTGATGCTTCTGTGGCACCACCACCTCCACTGAAAGATGAGCTTGACATTGTGATCCCAACCATAAGGAACCTTGACTTTCTTGAGATGTGGAGGCCATTCTTTCAGCCTTACCATTTGATCATTGTTCAAGATGGTGACCCCACCAAAACCATCAAGGTTCCTCCTGGCTTTGACTATGAGCTCTACAACCGTAATGACATCAACAAGATTTTGGGTCCAAGGGCCTCTTGCATCTCCTTCAAGGACTCTGCGTGCCGCTGCTTCGGCTACATGGTGTCTAAGAAGAAGTACATATACACCATTGATGATGACTGCTTTGTGAGTTTTTTTTTTTTTTTTTTTTTTACCTTTCTGGGGGAACTCAATTTTGTTAATGGACAAAACTTACATGCAATTCTTTAAGTGTTTTTTAGTGTCATTATGCAATCAGAATTATCAGAATTAGAGTTTTACCTCGATAATTCTCATAATAAAAGTGGTTTTTTTAGTATTTTTCTCCAATTAGAATTATCATAGTCAGAGTTTCACCTCGATAATTCCCATAATATATGCTTACATTAAATGTCAGCATAAATTACCGAAGTGAGACTCAAATTTTGATTAAAAAGACAATACAAAAGCACCTAAGAAACTGCATTGATGTTTTGTATTTTGTTTATTTGTTCAATGTTTGGTGAGATCTTGATGTGATTTCTTTTAATTGAGTGCTTAATTGCATGCCTCCATGTAATGACATTGGTTGCAGATTCTATCCTGTGCCTTGTAGATTTTGGATCCTGTTATTCTGCTCTGTATCATTATTATTCTCCAATTGGTTTCAATGTGTAACTGGTGCTGGTTCTGTTTTTTTTTTTTTTTTTTTTTTTTCATTGCACGAGTTAAATCCATATTTGTATGGTTAATGTCATAGTAATCTTCTTCAAGGTGTTTGGTTTGTTAGAAAGATATTATTTCGCTCCTCTGTACCATGAGATTTAGAAGTTTTAAGAATGGTTTCCTGTTTACATTTCTGTCTGCCAGGGTGTAAGTTTTACTGCAAAGCTATTACATTGGTCAGTATTCGGTAGTGTTTTTAATTTTGTCTTTTATTCACGTTTCAGCAGTGTTGGATATATTTCTAATACATTGTAAATAAAATAATGTAGATAGAATCATTTGCAACTTGAGGAATTCAGAGGTTTCCTGCATCCATATATCTTCTGTGGACATTGGATTTATCTATTGACTTTATAATCACATGTCTATACTGTATATTTTTCATTAGAATATAACTCTTGCTGCTACTTCTGTTTTTTTATTTAATCATACGATTCAATGTTTAATCATTTTTATTTTGTCACTTAGGTTGCCAATGATCCATCTGGAAAAGCGATCAATGCACTTGAGCAGCATATTAAAAATCTTTTGTGTCCATCCACTCCCTTGTTCTTCAATACCCTTTATGACCCCTTTAGAGAAGGTGCAGATTATGTTCGTGGATACCCTTTTAGTCTTCGTGAAGGTGTGCCAACTGCTATTTCTCATGGACTTTGGCTCAACATCCCAGACTATGATGCTCCTACACAACTTGTGAAGCCTCTTGAGAGGAACACTAGGTATGCACTACATAACATAACATGTTAACACACTTTATTAACCTTCTAGCTAACAAAAATTATAAGTTATAGACCTATACAAATTTGATTGTGATCATTGCCTTTGTGTATAAGGTATGTGGATGCTGTTCTGACCATACCAAAGGGTACATTATTCCCCATGTGTGGAATGAACTTGGCATTCGATCGTGATCTCATTGGACCAGCAATGTACTTTGGTCTCATGGGAGATGGTCAACCAATCGGACGCTATGATGACATGTGGGCAGGATGGTGCTGCAAGGTCCATTTCTTTGTTTTATTTTCACTATAACATCAACATAATCTTATAGAAACAGAATGCATATTTGGCAATGCTTAAATTTGGATGGATAATCGTTTTCCTAAAAGTTCTCTTAGAAAGTTGGTAAAATTAAGCAATCATTTCTTCTTATTGAATCAGTACTTGTTATGTAAGTACTTATTCATAAGTTGTGTTTATAATCAAACCAGAAATTAGATTTTTTCATATATGTTATGTAAGTACTTGTGCATAAGTTGTGTTTATAATGAGCTAACCACACACTTATTGGATCAGTACTTGTTATGTGAGTATTTATGCATAAGTTGTTTTTATAATCAAAATGGAAATAAGATTGTTTTCATATATGTTATTCTAGACAAATTTTCTTGAACACTTGCACAAGTGCTTATGTCATGAGATAAGTCCAAACAAGTTGTAAATAAACTTTTTTCAAATTTTATAGAGAGAAAAAAAACAATTGAGACATTTTCATGATGATGGTTCAGGTGATCACTGATCATTTGGGGCTAGGAGTCAAGACTGGTCTGCCCTATATCTATCACAGCAAGGCCAGTAACCCATTTGTTAACCTCAGGAAAGAGTACAAAGGCATATTCTGGCAGGAAGACATTATTCCATTCTTCCAGAATATTGTTCTTCCAAAAGAATGCACCACTGTTCAGAAGTGCTACATTGAGCTCTCCAAGCAAGTCAAGGAAAAGCTCTCAAAGATAGATCCTTACTTCGACAAGCTCGCAGATGCCATGGTCACTTGGATTGAAGCTTGGGATGAGCTTAACCCTGAAGGAGCATCTAAGGTTAATGGCGAAGCATAAACCAACCTTTGTTAACAACCACTGAGCTAGAAAAGTGGAACTATTTATATACAAGTGGTTTGCAGCATTGTTAGCTGTAATTCTATTATTTTTAACCTTCATGCTTTGAGAATAAAGTACAATGGTCTAGGTCGTTGTTTTCTTGTGATTTTTGTCCCCTATTAGACATAACTGCAAGCCATATCAATTGCAAGCGCACTGAGTTTCATGTGAAACATAAGTGTTATAGGAAGAATATTAACGTATGGTTCATTACATATTAATAGACAATAGTGATCGAATTTTCGAACTGGTGTGTTCAGAAAGTTTCGTTTTTCCTTTTCATCATATGCTAATGTGAATTGATAAACACCAAAATTTATAATTATGGTCTCCCTCTTTTGAGAATAATAAACAAATCCAAGTGGAGTTTAATTTCTATGCACTATCAATATAGAAAATCTTTTTTCGCCAATCAATCAAAAAACCAATATGAGTATGATTATTAATATGATTTTGAAGATAATTATCATAAAATTAACAAATTTATTATATATCACTATTTATGATTATATACCAGCATTAAAAAATGGGTGCTATGTTAATATATTGAATATTTATTCAACTAACATATGAAAAATTACAACTAGTTTTGAGAATTGCTGAGAAATTGGAATAAAAAATCTACTTGAGCAGCGGCAATTTGCAAGAAATTATCAATCAACTCATTCATATCCGGTATTTTGGTAGAATAAATGTTGTAATGTCAAAATTTTCTGTTATTCGTTGTTTGGTTATTACGAGATAAGGCTTTTGATATTGATATTATTGTAGTTGTTTGATTACTAGCAAGTGAACTTTGGTATTTGTTCAATTTTACTTAACCCATTAAATCATTCTTATAAAACCCAAAACTCTAAACAATAAAATACAATTAGAATTGCATCAACTCTAGATATGTGTTAACACCATTTTTTTTTATTGTATCTAAAATTGGTCTTTCAGTATTTTAATAATTAAAAGATGAAGATCAAACATCAATGATAAAAATCAAAATCAGCGGTGAAAATTTAAGAAAAATTTGTGATAATTACAAATAGTTATAATTTGTACTATGATTAAAATTTGTATTTTATAAATATAAAACTTTGTATTATGTAATAGCCATTGAGACTTATAAATACTTTTATATCATAAGTCTATGCAACACTCAGGAATCAATGAATTAGTGTAATGTTTTCAATCATTTCTTCTTTCTTTATTAAAGTAAACTCTTTGAATGACATCTTCTTTTTTCTAAATGTCCTTTTTTCCTTGTAGCACCTCCTTTCAATGTTTGTTTCTTCTTTCAATTACATTTTTTTATTTAATACATATTATTAATTTATTTAATTGTACTTATAATCCTATATTTTAGATCGAACTAAATATTAAAAATTTAACACATTGATTCATGATAAACAACAGGATTCCAAAGAAAAAATTGTCTTCTTCTTCGAATATCTATAAATTATGTTTGTTGAAGAAAATAAGTAAAAAAATTACCATCAATAACATGTTTGAATTCACATTCATTGTGCGGTGATGTGTGTCCTCATGCCAATCAAACGGACAAACGTCATTTTGACCACCCCAAACGGTTTCTCAAACATTTAATTAGGACCAATTTGTTTAAACTTAAAATATTTAAATAAATATTTTTTTAAAATGTTTATTTAATAAGTAAATAAGATTTTCTTTTCAAAATAAAAAAATTGTAATTTTTTAATCAAAAATAATTAAATAAACACAAAAAATAGAAAATTACCTATTTTATCAAAATAAACATTTTTTAAAAAAAAAACTCACCTTTAATTTTTTTTCTTTAACATGACTAAGCAAACATTTATTATATACAAACTCACCTTTAATTTTTTTTCTTTAACATGACTAAGCAAACATTTATTATATACAAACTCACCTTTAATATTTATTATGGTGTAGCTGCAATAGACACGTAGCCAAGTCTTTTAAGTGAATTGGAAGGTTGTGACATTGGTTTTAATGCAAAAATTCGTACCGCAGGAACAGTACCTAGCTGTATTTTTTGTTCCATTGGATGGATACAATTCAAAGTTCGTAATCAATTGTGTCCTGTACAAAGACTCTGTGATTCAGTTTGGCAATGGAAAATTTAGTGTCACGTTGGGATTTGTGCCCGTAGGTGTTTGTATATGGTGAAATCCGTATGATTTTTTGTCTAGTTTATGGGATCATAGATACTCACTGCATGTGCCACTGTTTCGTGACTTGCTGTTGTTTTACTCCTCACCGACACTGCTGGTGAATTTTTTGAGGCCGGGACGAGACACAACACAGCACAAGTTTCTTTGGGATAGTAATAAAAAAGGGGACAAACATGAAAATTATATTTTATTTTATTTTTAAATAAAATAAAATTTGAAATTTAATAAATTATTCTAATAAAAATTTATTAGTATATTAGTCTAATCTATTTAACAGTCATATTATAATATTTTTATGACATTTTCGGATCAATATACAAGTTTTTCTTTAATTAACAATTTTTTAAATAAATCCATTTATGATAATGAAGTAAATGTAGAAAGAGTTTATAAAACAAATCAAAGTATAATTCGCTTAATTTTTAATTTTACACAAATATTTTTATGTCCTTATATGTCACGTAGACTCTTTTATTAACGGTAACAGATGAAAATTAATGAATGAATGAATTTGTTGCACTTTTTCACTTTTGAAGATTAAAATTTGAATTTTCATTTTTTAGAGATGAATTTGTGAACGCTTTACATATTTGTAGGACGAAAATGATTATTTATTCATTCTTTTATTCATTCGATTCAAATACATATTCAAAATATTTACAACAACTCAAATATCGTACTATACCAACTACCAACTAAGTTACATCTTGTTTATGTGAACTATTGAACTTATCAAAATTAATGAATTAATGACTTTTAACAAATTCTGATTAATTATATAAAGAGTCTAGAAAAAGAAGGAGTTAGAGAGAAATGTTAACAGGATGGACGAACAACAATGTTAGTAACAAACAATGAAAAATTTTAGCTATATTTTTTGACATTTTTTTTATGATACACTTGTTGTGATTGGTTAAAAATTATTGAACATTATCAATATTGGCAGGTTTTATTTTTCATTTAATAAATTTCAATAAATCATAGAGTCTTTGAAAAAAATGTTAAAAAGAATATTACTAACAATCCTCAAAATTGATAGGATAAAAAATTAAGAATAAATTACATTTAACATTCCCTAGACTATTGCATTG
>PYAF01005294.1:54607-92256 GCA_007407185.1 Glycine tomentella | reverse complement strand
AACAGAAAGCTATGTACTATCTCAAAAACTTCAAAAGAGTATCTATATAATTTAGTCAAAATTTAATTAAAAATAGACCAAAATCAATTGAAACTATGTTAAAATCACTGCAAAAAGCTTCTTTGAGACTTTTTCTCTATATTTTTTTCAAATGTTTTTGTTCTATATATTTTTAAAATAAATAAAAGATCATATACAAAATTTTATGTATAACCGTTATTATTCAATTATTTATTATAAACTTTTATCTTATAAGAAATGTAATATAAGTTTTTTTATGTTGATTTAAAATCTCAACTAACTCATTTCTCTTACAGTTGCATATAGATTATTTCTCAATATATTATATAATATTAAAAAGTATATATTTTATTATTATCAATTGAACCACAATTGAACCGAATAACTATAAAGTGTATGGATCTGCATTCAAGATCCACATTTTTGCCTAAATTCACAACGCAGAAGCAAGAAATATTTTCTTCAGGATGACTCCACGTTGAACGCCCACCCAAACATGCTATTAACTATTTTTGAATGTTTAAAAGCAGCACAAAAATTCTTTTTAATCATTTACAACCATTTTTAAAAATATTAAATAAAGAACGTTGTGTTCCTTGGTGCCTTCTGAATAGATGAGAAAATTGTATAGAATTTGCCCAAACAAATACATTTTTTTGTTACATATATTTACAGAGAGGGAAATAATTATGTAAACAGAATAGCCTACTCCTATGCTATTCAAGAATCTTGATGGAATTTTACACCAACTTTCATTTTTCAAGAGTTCAATTGTTGTGGGATGATAGGTTTACAATCTTACTTTCTTTCATCTCAAAATAAATGTCATCTTAGATTATAGGTTGTTTTACATTGATAAAAAAATAAATAAATAGATAAAAGAGAATAATAATTCTACCAAAATTAATCTTAATAAATATTACATTTGAAAACTAAAGTAACACTTATTAAAAATATTAATAAAAATAATTAATATTATATTAAAAAAATTAAATACAACACTTATTTTAAAATAATTTTTTTCTCAAATAAACACTTTTAAAATGGAGAAAGTACTGCCTATACGTACTGCTTTCCAATTCTTATATGTATCCGGGTATTGAGATTTTACATCTAACAATGCTTTGTAGGGTCAAAATGAGAAACCATATTGAAAAATTGAAAACCTGTGGTCCACGATATAAACAGAACCATCCCACCAATTTAAACCTTAAGAAATTTCGATGCAAGATAAACTAGTAAACAGTAATCGTGTTATTGTTATACATCAAATCTGATCTCTTAACAATCTCAAATACCAGTAATTCTGGGTGAGGGTTATAAAAAAATGGTTACATGCACACATATATTGCTGACCTCTTTCACTTGCATCCATTTAGTGACTAATTTGTTTTGCAAATATTTTGATCAAAATGAGTTTAGACCCTAATTCAATCTCAAAGAGTAATTCATAGAAAAAAGATTATCTTTTATTTATATATTTTATCTTGACATCTTGACGATATCTTTGACTTGAGAATTGAATTTTTACCAATGTATACAGCCAGTAGGTAAGGTCCACCAAAGTAACCAAATATTTTGAACGTCCTTCAAGAACCTGCATACTCAAACTTGTTAGCCAGAAAAAAGTATCATTATTTTTCCACGGTATGCACATATAGTACTTCAAGAGCTTCATACAAGACAGTGAGAGGCATAGACATGTAGAGAGCTAATCATGATCCATGTTTTTAATTTCCTTTTTATTTTATTGTTTGACTTTTTGCTCAGAAATTGGAACTTCGATTATAAGAAACACCAAATACAAAGTCACCAAAAATAGATATTATTCCACACGATACAATTTCCATAATCCCAAAAAATAAAATGCCAGATTCTGATATCTAATTTGATGCAAAGTGCCTTAATCTTCCCTCAGCAATTTGCTTAGTGGTTAATTGAGAAACAAGCACATTTTCTACTTTTACTCATCACTCTGCAAAATTTAGTGAAGACAAATGGACTTCTTTAGTAACCACAAGCATGGAATTTCATGACCTCTAGATTGATGAAAATTAATTTCGAAACCTCATTTGTGAACTAAGAAATGACACTATCTTCGGTCTTTGGCTTCTTACTTTTAGGTGCTTCATCGTCTTCCTGATTGAGAGCTCCATTAATTGCTTCAGGACCCAAAAGAGAGACATGCTTGCTTGTAATTTGACGTCCTGCCCTAAGTTTTGGACCCCAGTGTCTTTCAGGATTTGGAAGAAAGCGCGCAACCTTCTTAGCTTGTGCCTTGCTAAGAGATGCTACAGCTCGAGCAAAATTAGCCTGAAAAGAATATATACAAGAAAAGTTTTAGTCACCATCATCACTACACCTTATCATAGGCCAAGCCAAATGCCAAAATCTGGACCAAGATCATATCCAAGTTCATGGCAATCATCATGGCCCAAAAGCCCTATTATATAACTAAAACAACGATGGATATATAAATTACACAAGGAATTTTTCTTATCTTCTGATTTCATGGTTTTAATTAAAATACATTTGATAACCAAGTGGAATATGTGTGTGCTGCTTAGTGATGCATAATACTAAGTTTACCCAACCAAAACTTTTTAAAAGCATAAGCTTTCAACTTAGCATTGGTTCACTCAAGACAGGTGATCAGTTTGCTGTTTAACAAGCCATACTTATCACAGACACCCTGTCATTACAATTCCAACACTCTTTCTATCCCTTTTAACTCCTCCACCACAAATAGGTGCATACATCATGCACACACACACACATCTTAGTTACATATAATCCTCCATAACTTGATTAAATAGCCAGTAGCCACCCAATTGCACAGAATATAGGTAGGGGAATAGCCCTACAGCTTGCACGAGACTAAAACTTGAATGGTACTTAATATACCTGAAGAACAGGTTCCTTTGCAAGTATGATGCTTCCTGGTTTATCTGCTGGTTGATCTGCTGGTTGAGGCTTCACAGGATGATTTTTTACCTGTAGTGAGAGAGGGAATCAGTGAACAAAGTAAAAATGCAAATCATTCTTCCTAATTTCCCATTTTAAAGCATAACGAAACAAATAAGTTCTAGTCAGTTTCATTAAATGGGGCAACGCATTTTATGAACAAGTGCCAACCATACATACACATTAGAAAAACCAGATTCTGCTGCAAACATAAAATGAACAAGTTTAAACCATGTGTGATCCCTTACCCAGCAGCGCATTATATCCCAAATAACATCCATGGGTGCATCTGATTTAAGTCCCAATGGATTAACATGAGTTCCAGATATACGATAGCCTGCATTGAGCACCGCAGAACGGAAAATAATTGCTGATGGAGAAGTGCATTTGAGGGTTGCACAGAGGTTGTGCAGACTCAAAAAGAGGGGAACATCTGGCAATTCCTGCAAAGAATATACTCATTTAATATTGGAAGAATTGGGTAGCCAATCATAACATAAAATGTTGTGTAATGTGTCATAAAATACTAAAAGACATGGAAACACACACACCTCTGATATTGTAGTCAACACAGCTGAAATGCGATCATAAGCTGGATATCTGTCTGCCATAGATTTAACATCTGCTAGAATAGCAGCCACCCATTCTTGGTCGTGGATAGGGGCAGACCATATAGGGCCCCCCATATTAAATTTTTTCCCACAATCGCTGCATTCTTGAGGAACCACAGGACCAAAGCCAGGCAAATATCTGACACTATTATTCTGAAAAGGTAAAAACGAAAAGAAGTTCCTCCCCTTAAGACATCATTAGATTTTATAGTAAAATGAAACTAAAGCAATAGACTTAAACAACCATGCAGGTTTAAAAGGAGTACAACATACCAGCACTTTGGTCTACTGCAAAGAGCATAACCCCAACCCCACAAAACACTTGATCTAGAACTAGAACAATTAAATTTAGGGATAATTAGACAGACCTGGCATAATGTTAGCATTAGATTTTACACTTAACTTTTCCTTGTTTAGAAAATTAAGCCGACCTCCCTTGTTTGTTTTTTTAAGGGGATTTTGTGTATGGTTCATTGGTTCATACATAAAAGAGGAGGTATGTGTAATTTCTTTAGAAAAAGGGTGTCAGAGTATAAGAAATATATGATAAAATAAGGTAAATCTGATTTTCCATGTAATTAGCTCTAACCTCAGAGGTCAGTTTATTTATCCCTTAAATTTATTTTGGTTCCTCGGTGTAGTTTTATTTCTTTCTTAGTTATGTGCTGTCCAGGGAAATGCTCTCAGAGGAGCCTGCTGATTAACTAGAAAAGAATAGCAGAAATAATTTTCTATTTGAATCCCAAGTACTCATGTTTTATTTCCTATTCTGATCCTGGCAAACTCTGCCAGCACTAAACTTAATACACAACTTTAAAAATACGAATTAATAGTAAAAGTAACACTTTCAAGCATCATAAAATAATTGATTATCAACCACAACCCCATATTACATGTTATACTTTGCAAAGAAATAACACCTATAAAAAGTTATGTAAATCTAAATGAGTTAAGTGCCGCCTAAAGATAGAGCTTTAGCTTTAATTTATGTTGTTACTCTTGTTCATCTAAAGCACAAAAAAGAGACAAATGGATAAAACATATGAGGATCCAGCTCCCCTAAAGTGAGAGTGCAAAGTAATATCAGTCATTGATGAGAAAATTAAAAGTCAAAATTACATGCATATGCATAACAAATCAAGAAGTGTTGGGATATTAACCAATGATTTTCTCATCAACGAATGATATGACTTACTTTATCCTTTTCACCAAAAAAAACTTACTGTATCCTTACTCACTTTAGAGGAGTCAAATCGAAATCAAAGACAGAAACAGTTTTTCCTCACCATACAAGGATAAAAAAAATCAGTGACCACATTACACTTTGGCAAGCACCCCCACCCCCAATCCATTAAAAACAGTTCACAAGGTTGAAGTTACATGAAGTATTAAAACTAATGATCCCAGGAATTAAATCATCCCATGAGCATAGTCCAAGACAAAATTTCCAATCCCTGGTGATAAGCAACATAGACAAAGCAGTCTGCAATCATGAGAATCAGATGTAAGAATGAAAGATACAAATTACAACAGAGATATTCACACCAGACATGAATAATACACTGACAAGTGAGAACATCAAGGCCAATACTTTTGATATTTACAGAGCATATTAGAACAGCATAATATCATGCATCAGGTATAGTGTACAATGAAGGTAGAAAGTGCATCAGAATTAATTATTTTGTTTTCTTACATTACAGATACAAAAAAATGATTGTCAATGTACTGATCTGTAGAAATGGAATCTAAAATAGACTAGAACAGGATACACACCTTGGAAATGGTCCTCCCAATGGGCTGTAGGTGGAAAGAATCACAACCAATGCACTGATAAACATATGAAAGCTTTAGGGGAGTGTTTTTCATAGCACTGGCAGAACTGCAACCAATCATTTCTTCTTTCAGTCAGAATCAAAGGAAATGATATAATGTCACAGAATCACTAATTCACAAAGAAACTAACAAGATATTTATTAAAAGATATGATAATGAAACCAGAGGACTTACGTATATATGCGAACAAAAACACGAAGATAAAAATCCATCTGAACAGATAACACAGGAACGATATACCGCTTATATCGATTAGCATGACTCTGCAATTTAAGAACAGCAAAACAAATCACATGTATGCTTTAAAAATATTGATAGATATTCAGTTGTTGATCTTTAACACAATATAGCCTTATCATCTCTTGTGATTCCTCTATTGCATTAATTCACTTAGTCTTTTTGGTGGGGAAAATCCATAGTTCCATCACCAACATCACTAATGGACATGCAAATACTCTCATTCAAGCAAATTCCATAGCTAGTAAACATGACATGGGAATCAGGAATAAGATAGCTTGTGTTTTTTGCCAAACTGATAATTTCAAAGCACTTATAGGAGAAGAAAATAAGGAAAAATGAAATCAACTTCTCCAATAAGCCAAAATTATATTATGCATAAGTTTTTTTGTAGAATCTCTCTCATATTTTTCCAAAAGCTGATTTTCGGCATGCATAAGCTAATTTTAACATATGGAAAAGCTTATTTCATATTTTTCTTCTTACATGATAATGTATATCATCATAATCTTATGTTCATGATATCATTGCACAAGTAGCTAGATACCAAATAACAGATAACCCAAACAATTCCCAAATATTAGTATGATTTTATGCTGATGAGATAATCAAGACACCTATCAACACCAATTTATCTAAACTACTAAATTTATATCTACTTTCCTTGTAAAGAGCTTCTGCATTATAGATACATACCTCAATGCAAGCCAGCACGATCCTCAAAGCCATTTCATGGCAGTATTTCCCTCTCAATGGGTATGATCCATATCTAGTATGAATAGCAATTGTTAGAAGTTGAGTCCACCAATCAAACAAAATGATAGCCAGTAAGAGTATGAACATTACTTTGAATAGCAGACCTCCCCATTTCCCCCACAGAGCACAGCCATGTCTGTTGCAGTACACATCAGCATACCTCCATCAACAACAGATTGAACTGCTGAATCCAGAAACACTGAAGGTGAACCATAAGGATCAAGATCAACCTGAAAAAACAGCACATGTAAAGATCATGAAAAATGCATTTCCTTACATTTAAAGGTGAACGCAAGTTCATAAGAGTAGCATCCACTTACCACATCAAATTCTTTAGCATGGGTTAGCATATATACACGAGCATCAGCAAGATGAGACTCCACTTTTGAAGCTGCAACTGAACCATTGAATTTGATGTTCCTTCTACAAGCTTCAACAGAAGCTGCCAAAAGCAAAAAATTGTAGTAAGCATGCAGATGCATAAGCTTAAAAATCAAAGTACACTAATCTCAAAACAAATAGTAGCAATTGTAAGTACCCAAAGAGCAGACCAACCATACAAAGGCAGAACTTTCCATGTTTAAAACCATAGAATAAAATTCAAAGACAATATAAACTGAAAGACCCGTGAAGCACCTTTATCATTGTCCACAGCAATAACCTGACCAATTCCTTCTACTTCACGAGCATATCTGAGAGACCTTAGACCAGAAGCAGACAAGGCCTGCGTGCAGGCAATAGAGCAATTATAACATACGCATTATACTTGCTCTGTTCAAACTTCAGAGAAAATATTAAAATTTAAATCAATATTGAATGGACAATGTCAAAATGATGATGATGATGATGACATCAAGATGACATGAAAGAACTGTATAAATGAAATCTAACAACTATGCAAAACCTCGAGCACTCTTGGGGGCTTCAGTTCTCTCTTTCCTTTTCCTTCTGAAACATTGATTTGCCCCTCTGTTGTGCTGCATTCTTCAGTGACCTTAACCGAATCTTCTTCCATAGTGCTGCACCGTTCTTCTGAAGATATCTCTTCCTCTACTTTGCATTCCCCATTAGATTTATGATCTTCTGGTGCAGTTGTGTCAGGTACTTCCTCCTTAACCAATTCAGAAGAATCACCATTTAGAGATACCTTTTGTGTCCCTTTTGTTCTTTTGGACAAGTAGGCCTCATGCTCTTGCTTCCGCTTTGATATAAATGTTCTCAAAACGGCGATTGATATATCCCTGTTATTGACCTAATAATTATAAAGAAGGAACAAAGGATCAGTCTAACACAACAAATGTTTAATATTCTGCTCACACCCCAAATTTTTTTTAACAAAAATAACAGAGAAATTACACATAAACATAACATACGCGAATGAATAATGACTCTAGCAGATAAAATCCAACTGGTGAACATCTTAATAATTCAACTTTCAAGCACTGAGGCATCAATAACCGCCACCATCTCAAATAAATTATAAAAGTTCTAATTTTAACATCGTCCCACTATTCAACTTTCAACATTTTTTCTATCATGAAACAAACAAACGCAACCTATATCTGATTAAAGGGGGGAAACTAAACTTCAATTGGGTTTTTCAGCAAAAGCATCATTTGAAAGCTAAACCCAATAATAAATAAATAAATAAAAAGGAAAACTTTATCACCTGAGTTTTGTTATAGAAGACTTCATTCTTTGCGTGCATAAGAATCTCAGCTTCTCCTTCCTTGATGATTTTATAATCACTGAGATCTGAAGACATTGTTCTGCCAATATCATACAAAAACAAATTCAGGGTCTGCTCCTTCTCCCTCTCTTCTGCTTTTTGTTCTACGGTTTTGGAGCAGAAAAAAGACCAAAAAAGCTTGAAAAGAGAAATAGGGTTTGTTCCAATTCTAGTTGCTGCTGTATCGAGCTTCGATTGCAATTTTAGAACGTGGTAGTGCGTAACCAACATAGCAAGGGTTTATATATAATGGCTTTCGAAACGGGGGAACTGAAACCCTATTTCGATTTGTTTTTCAATTTTTCTTATCCATAACAGTTATTTTTTTTCCTTGAACCCTAACTGCTCTTCACTGACCGCTTCAGGTCAAAGTCAAATAAATTACTGAAAATAATAAATAAGTTACAGAAATAACAAGTCTTTTTATATAAAAAATGTTATTAAAAGAATAATATATTATATGTAGTAACTACTCATCTTGTAATATAAATTTTCCTTGATAAATTTATTAATTTTATAATAATTTATAATAATATATAGAAAGAATATACTCTATTGTATACACATTTCTTTATAGATAATTATGTCCCTTGACTATAGTGTGATTTCCTACTTTCTTTTAACTAAAACTAGTTTAGTGTTTGCTATCTTGCACTAATATTAATTTTATTTCTTATAATTTATGATGATTTTTTATCTATTTTGAGTTTTAAATATATTATTAATTATTAATTATTTAGTTTAAATTTTAAAGTAGATATGTCAATAAATATTTAAATATTTTTATATGCACACATGTTTTAAAATTTTATTATTATTAGAGTGTTGTCTTAGGTTCTCAATAACCTCTATAACAAATGACATAAAAAATAGGGAATGATATCTATTGCTTGATCATAATGATTATATATATAGAAGAGCTAATTCTTGAAAGAAAAGACTAATTTTATAGGAGAAAAACAAAAATCAAAACCTAGAGTAAGCAAAGAAAGTTAAGAGACAATGAAATGAAAAAATGTGTAATCAAATAAGAAATGAGAATAGAGGGAAACAAAGTGAGTTAAAAAAATATGATAAGGCAAAATCTCATCCACTCACACACATATATGATATATAAATATAAATATTATTTAATAAAAAACATATTGAATATATATTTTTGAATCAATTGATTAATATATTTATCATTTCAATTAATTTAATATTTACTGGAATTATTAAGAGAATGATGAACAATTTTTTAATTATTAATTAATTTAAATCAATCAATTAATATATATATATATATATCAATTAATTTAAGATTTAATGGAATGATTAAATCAATTGAATTAATATAAAAGACTATTTGTTATTAACCTTTGCAAATGAGACAAGTTTATAAATATTACATAATGAATTAACAACTTAAACTTTGAAACATACAATTTTGTTTTCATGTTATTATTCTTTATATGTTTTCTTTGTTTATTCTTCTGGTTTATGTTTTTGTTGTTATTAGCATTGCTTTTTAGCCTCCTCTTAGAGCATCTCCAAGGGGGAGTGCTTCCAGGGGTTCCTTTAATTGAAGAACTCGTTCCGTGAAGAATTTGTGCATTGGACAGTGCTTTCGTGGCGGAACCGTTTGGTGAAGAAAAAGAAGCACTTCTTATATAAGGAACTTAATCTTAACAATAAAATAATATTGTGCTCATCAACTACCCCGTAAAAAAGAGAGGGAAAATAACAAGAACCAACAAAAGCACAACAAACCAGATTGTGGTGTCGCGACGGTGGTGGCGCTTGGAAGAGGTCGGGCCCGAGGAAGAGGCAATGCAGAGGAAGAAGTCATGCAAAGGAAGAGGCCATCGCACAAGGTCGAGGCTGCGTGCGAGTGAAGGGTTGTGTAGTGGAGAGAAAGATGAGCAAAAGAAGATAGAAAGTAAAGAGAAGGAGTGGGTTGTGGAAGAGAGAAAGAAGAGGATTGGAGACGTGGGTAGACAAAAAGCCACACGTGGAGAAGAGAGAAGAGAGAAAGCCATGCATAGAACTTTATGGAGAAATGCATAAGGGAGAAAGAAGCACGCGTGGGCTGGGTTTCAATGGTTATTTTATATATATATATATATATATATATATAAAAGAATTGCACGAGATAACAGATTATATTTATCTAGACTTTGCTACATTTGTGAAGACCATCTCAATGTCACAAGGAGAAAAACAAAAATTTTTTGTTGAACGACAAGAATCAACAAGAAAGGATGTAGAACGAGCATTCAGAGCGCTCCAATCTGGATTCGCAATTATATGTGGTCAGACACGTTTTTGGGATGTTGCTAAAATGAAAAGTATCATCTATGCATGCATCATATTGCATAATATGATTGTCGAGGACGAACGTGACACATATCAAACTAATATTGATTACGATAATGTAGGTAACAACACGTCAACATTTGAAGTATCTTTAGGTGCTCACCCTAGTATCAAATCAACATACCTTCGAAGGAGAGCAGAGGTTCATGACAAACAAAACACTGTCAACTTCAAACAGATTTAGTTGAACATATTTGCGAACGTCTCAGAAACGAAAATAACAATAATTATATTTATGTAATATTTTTTCCATTGTTATATTTTTTATTTATTTCAATGTTATTGTGTTTAATTATCTACTATTATGTAAAAATTTATTTTATATTATTACGCATTTCATTTTAATGTTATGTCATTTTATTGTTTTTAATTTATATTTCATATTTACTCAATTATTCATATTTTTTATTTGTATTTATAAAAATTAAAAAATGTTAAGTTTTAATAAAAGAATATAAATGTGTAAATTTTTGGAAGTTTCTTGCGATTTCTTGCATTGGAGCAAAAATTTATATAAATTTCTTATAAGTGACATGACAAAGTGAGGACCACAAAAAATATTATGAGAACCACAAAAAGATGAAGAAGAAATTCAACTAAACATTTCCATTGGAGATGCTCTTATATGCTTCTTGCTTCAAGTGCATAGATCTAGACACATAATCAAATAAATCTTGAGAAGATAAAATTGAATATTGGGTTATCAAAAGTCTACTTGAAATAACTTTTAGGAAAATTATTATTTTCAAAGCACAACATTCTTTTGTCTTACTTTCTAACAATCTAAAAAACTGAATTTTCTTTAGTTGTTGTTGATTTTCATTGTTGTAAAAGATACTCAAATAAGTAACATAATTCATTTTGATTTAGTAGTTTTTTTTTATAACAATTAATAAAACCTTTTTGTAAAAATTAATGGTTAACATATATATAAATTTTTATTATGAATTTATGAAGGTCTTTATTGGCGTGTGAATCTAGCCATTGACATTTGTAATCTTAGGTCCTTAAAAAAGAATGTTTAGTTTGTCTTATGTGTAGATATAGTTTATATTATATATTTTAAGTTTTAATTTCATCCTTTGAATTTAATTTTTTTTATTTTAATCTTTTAAATTATTTTTATTTGACCAAATTCATCCTTATGTTAGTTTATCATATTAATTTGTTCAACTTTAATTATACATAGCAAACTGTGAGATATATGATCTGTTAGATGAACATTTATCACATTAGTAAGAACTGATATTATTAGTGTCAAAAGCTCACAGAATGACCAATTTGATAAAATAGAAATACTTTAAGGGGACCAATGTTTAATTTAAAAGAATAAACTGAAACAAAAATGTTGATAAAAGACAAAAAAATTGTTTTAGCAAAAGGAAAAAAAAAACAAATAAATGTATCAATATCACTGTGTAATAAAACGAGAGGATATAAAAAAATAAGTTAATAAAAAAAAGTGTGGAGAATAAGTTTTTTTCAATAAAAAAGAAAAGATTCTCGATCTTCACACTTTCTCTATTAACTTATTCTTCTAAAATAAGTATTTAAATTTATGATATAAAATGTATTGATAAAGTATTTTAAAAATATTTTTTTCTTTTAATTCCACATTCAATCTTGAAAACATTAGTTAATATTTTTTCTTCCTTTCAATTTCTTAATCAACGAATTTTGGATTCTTAATGATTTTATAATTATACACAATCAATATACGATTTGAAATTTATTAACTACATGATATAAGCATGAGTGATATATCGTAAAAAAAAAAAAAAAAGCATGAGTAATAGATGCCGCATAAATAAATTGTCATGCACTTTTATCAAATTTATGTGATGATACCTTTTAAAATTCATGCGACGATATCTTGTTTTAATTATTACGTTTTAATTAGTATAATCAAATTTCTACATGTGGGTATATATTTTTTATTTATTAATTATTTAATTATTAATTAACATTAAATAAATAAGAGCATTTTCAACTGATGTAATTTAAGGAATTCATTGTCTCATTTTAAGTTTCTTATACATTAATTGATTTTCACAATACCACGTCATAGTTAAATAACTTATAGAAATTTTGTTTCAATGGTATATGTTATGATTATGTTTGATAAATTATTTTAATTATTTTAAATGATTTTATTTGATTATTTAATAAATAAATTGTTTTAATAATTTTTAATATTTTTTAAACATTTTTATATTTCATTTTATTTTTATCTTTAAAATATTTATTAAATTTTTTATCATCCTTTTTAAATAAAATATAATTTTATTATATATTTATTTATTTTCACTCATTTCTGCTGCACATTTTTATATTACAGTATTTATTTTAATCATTCTATTATTTATAATGTTTAATTTACTATTTTAAACATTATACTTCACGAAATCGACAATGATAATGCTATATTTATTTTATTTTTTAAAATAATTTTATATTAGATTATTTATTATAACCATTATAGTAATTAACATAATAAAAGAATAATATCTACTTAAGTGTATTTTTTTTACTTTATTTTAAGCTTCATTAAAAATATTTTAAGAAATAGAATAAGATTAATACTATAATATATAATGCAGTTAAAAAAATAGCAGAGTATATAATGTGAAAAAATTGTACTAACTGAAACTAAAAATGCAATGAAAATATTTATGTATAAATAAAAAATTATATAAGTTTAAAATTAATTTAAAAAATAAAATTAGAATACCTCAAATTATATTTTTATCCATAAAATAAAATTGATTTTTTTATAAAAATGTCATTTAAATATGTTCATTTATGTTATTTTATATTTTTTTAAGTACTTTAACATATAATTTTATTTCATAATTTAACAACTTAGTTTAAAAGTTTTCAACTTTAAACTAACTTTTCCGCTATGTTACACAATATTTGTCTAAACTAGGTGAAAAACTAGTTAGAAGCCAGAAAGCTAGCTACCCACCCAGTAACTGAAAACTCTATTAAGTTAGTTTATTAAATTATAAATATTAGGTAAAATTATTTGTTAAAGTAGTTAAAAAATATAAAATTAATGGTAGAAATAGACATATTTATATGATATTTTTTATATAAATTTACTTTTATTTCATGAATAAAAATATATTTTGAGGTGTTATACTTTCAATTTTTAATTAGTTTTAAACTCTTGTAATTTTTCTTTATAGATAAATTATTTTCATTATATTTTTAGTTTCAATTATTACAGTGTATTATGTATTCTACTATTAATCTTATATTATATATTCAAATATTTTTTATAAAAGTATCATATAATGTTATCAATTTTGTGAAGTATAACGGTAAAATAATTAATTAAATATTATTAATAGTACAATGACAATAAATAATGCAATATAAAAAAGTTGTAGGATGAATGAGTGAAAAAAATAAACAAATGATAAAATCTTGTTTTATTTAAAAGAGTAATAGGGAAATTTAATAAATATTTTAAAGATCAAAGAGAATAAATATAAAAAAAAATTAGAAACAAACATTTCAAAAAATATTATGTCAAGTCTTCAACTAAGGTTTTAAAAAATGTTAGAAACTAAAAAATTTATTTACCGAAAAGTCTAACAAGATTTTCAACTAATAAATGAACATAACCATAAGCACAAGTCTTAAATGAACCACCCTTAAATAACTCTTAAATAGTAACAAAATATTCTTTTAATCATAAGTAATTGTAACTTATAGAAGCAAAAAAGGTTAATTTTAAGCAACCTAACTAACATGTAGATCTCCTTCGATGATAAAAATATGACTTAGCAACAGTGCCGTAAAGTAAGCAACGAGTGTTGGATACGCCCATTAATTATAAGAATACTGGATTATTGAAAAATGAAAATAATAAATATAAACCATACAATTATGGATGATCAAAATTATAAACTAATTTGCAGTGATTGACAAATTTAAGCCTTTAGCTAAGAATGAAATAAAATTATTATTCTACATCTCAATTACGTTTTTTTCTGGATCGCTCGTTGAAGAATTTCTGATATTAGCAAGTGTAATAAAATTGCACATCGTTCTTTCTGGACATTGGTACTGCAAAAGCTCGCAAAATTAATGTCAAAGTATTCATATATCTTGGAACATGGTGCAACAGCAATACGACCGTGAGAAAAAAAAAATCAAAATAAATGCATTTTGTATTATGAAATAAATTTCACCAAGAAATTATTAAGGGTTAAACATTAATATTCGATTCTAAGAGTACAGGCACTTTAAAACATTTATTTTTATCATACAGTTATCTACGATTTATTCTATTATTCAAACTATAATCAGAATTTGAATTCTAAATCATTTATTAAGAGACACAACTCACATAATCAATTATATCAACTATTTTAAAATGATATAAACGATCAATAAATAAATGAAAAGAAACAATAAATGAAAAAAAAGACAAATTAAAACAAATAATAAAATTAACATATATCTCAATATATAATAATCAGTTAATTTCGACATATAAAAATAAGATAATAAAATAAATATATAGACACACTGTTACGATACTTCGGGCTATTAAGAGGTATGAGATTAAGAAGTCGATTAAGGAAAGAGTCCTGCTTCCTACATCAACATTTTTTCTAATACATCCAGTATATTTTTTTTAGTTTTAATTTTACCCTCATACAAATCGATAATTCATAAGAGTTATATGAATTACTAATTCATATGACTCATACGGATCGGTAATCCGTAAGAAATCGAATGATGTATGTCGATATGTAATTTATGAATTACGAAAAAAATAAAATCGATATTACATTATGTATACTGAATATATTAAAACAAGGCTGGTGTAGAAAGTTAAACTCTTAAAAGTAAAAGGCTGAAACCAATATGGACCCGGCCCATTCCTCTTCTCCCTTTCAAGTTTAGGGTTTCTTCCAACTGTGCTTGTTTATGAACGCAGCAGCATGCTTTTCTTTCACTGTCTCTCTTGTGCGCCTCTTCCATCTGCAACAAAGGTTGTTCTATATCCATTCGGCTCGATTAAGTTTTCCCTTTTCTGAAACTTTGCTTTCTTCTTCGTTGTTTTTTTCTTTCATTTTTGTATATCCATCATGTGATGAGAAAAAAACTGCAACAATATGATTGGATTCGTTCCATGATTCCTAGTATTTAAGTCTCTGATGATTAGCTCTCCTCTATTTAATTTTTTAAAATTAACTTTCGAGTTCTTTTTCTGTTTTCTAAATTTCCATTTTTTTTTTGTTAATAGTTCGATTAGAGCAAACAGCGAAGAGAAATGATGATGTTTACATTGGTCCGTGTTTCTGAATCACCGTGACCGACAACCCATACCAATTTCTGATCTCAAATCGCAGATATTTTTATTTGAATTTCTTAAACTTTTTAGTCGAATTTTTTCGTGGCTTTGGCTCAGGGATTTTCTAGTTTTTTTTATCAATCGTTTTGTAATTTATCTTATTTTTAGAAAACAATTGTAGGACTTGCTCTCCCATTTGATGAAATTTTCTAGTTTTTTTTTTGTTAGTTTATGAATATGGCAGTTATGGTATAATTTTGATTTTGCAAATGATTGTTAACATGATGCACCATGTAGCCCTTTGCATCTTCTAGTTTAGTTGCAAGGAAATCACGAGCTAAGGTTTTATAGGTGCTATATTAGCCACGGTAATTACAATTCTTGTTTTTGGTCGATTTGTTTATTGCCCCAATTATCATTTTTTTTGCCACAAGATATGTTTTCTATGTAGTAATGTGTGGTTATATGATTTATTCAATGAATAAGTAAACAATGGAGTCAAAAAATTTATTTTTTAGTGTTGATTTGATTGTGTATGGTAAGTACCGAGTCAAAATTTGTATTTTCTATCGTGCAAAGCTTATTTTCTGGTGGATAATTTTTCTTAGGCTGTATATTCTGATTTTGTTTCAGCTACTGTTTTAATTAAAATAAGATTTGTTGAAAAAGGATGGAATTGAATATTAGCAAGCAGAGCAAAGTGATGAAGTCCTAATATCTGAATATGATGCGGATATTTTTGTTCATATAGTCTTCAAAGTTCTCTGATTGCTTTGCAGGTGTTGGTCATTATAAATTGTTATTTTCACCGGGGTTTAATAACTAATTACTCCTTTCCATTTTGGTTTTTTATATTTGAATTCTTCTAACATTTTGTTTTTTATTTTTTTCATTAGCTTAAGTTGGATTTTGATTTCTTCAATCAACAAACATGATGTCCTTCGGAAATTTAATTATTGTGTTAGATGGTTATTTAGCAAAATGTACATTTTGATCCTTGACAAAAGTAGTTAAATTAGCAAAAGCATCAAAATTCTTAATGTGATGATCATTAATAGTGCCATGATTATACGAGCATGGTGCAAGAAAATTCTTCCTAGTTTATTTTTTTACTTTTTCTTTTTAGTCCTTAAAATTTATAAAATGTTGTTTTTACTCAATCTATATAATGTGAGTAAAAAACATGGAATAAGATAGATTCACGATTTGTAATATTGAGTGTTAAAATTTTGTTTTTATTTATATTTTATAGAGTGCATTTGGATTTTTAAAATTGTTATAATTAAGTTAGTAAAATATTTAAAACCTAGTTTACTGTTTTAAAAATAATTTTAATTTTTTTTACTTGTTTATGGTAGTTTAAAAGTTACTTTAATATATAAACTATAAAACGAATTCTGGTAGTAATAATGTCCAAAATTGGGAATTGTTTGATTCACAATTTGTGCATTGACTATCAAGAATATTTTGTGTTTCAGGCAACAAATGGTAACATTAAAATTGCACTAAATTATGATTTACATTTTAGGGATTATATCAGTAGAATTGACCTTTATCCACGTTCTAATAATATCTATCTGCATTGTTTAATGTCCTTTTCCAATTAGTTGTTTTATGCCTTGTTATGTGGTCAATGATGATAAATTATAATCCCAGCTCTATGAGACCTTCACCATATGTACATTTTAAAAATCAGCTCTGTTCGTTGTCTGATTTAAAAAAGAGGTTTAAAAGAAATATGATTTTAGAAACTAGGTGTTAGTGTAATGAGGGAATTGCTGAGTGTAATTTATTCAAAATTTTATCTTTATGATTACTCTTTAATTCATTGTCATGTGAACATTATCACCATTGAGTTCTTTTTGCAAATTTTACTTGAATGTGCAATTTTTTACTCCTTAAATCATGTTGAGGCTCTTTAGAAAAGTATTATGGGGATAATGTTGGTAATGTTGCTGGGTGGAAGTTGGCGGAGATTGGTAGGTGTCATGCATGGTGTAAGTATAAAGAGCAAAGTAACTTGTGATACTAAATTTTTTACTCCCTAAAACATTAACTTCTTTTTATTTATCTGAGTTTATTGAATCACAATGAAATTTCTCTACTGCCCATCCTGACTACAAAAGCCCAAAAGCTCTTCATCGATATGACAAAAAGATTCCAAACTAACATAGGGGTGTACTTAGAAAACAATTGTAAATCTTCATTTTAAGGTAAGTCTATTCGATTGGGCTGGACCCAAAAACGTTTTAAGATAATTTAAGATTTTATTTATTATTTTAATTAATTAAAAATTGTTCTTGTTTTAGGGGTTCTTCGGCGTAGACTGTTTTTCTTATAAAAAAATACGCGCTGCGAGTGACTCTCTCGTGTGCCTCTTCCATCAACACTGGGTTTCGGTTATTCGATTCTGGTAAGTTCTTTCTATTTTACTTTCTTCTTGAATTATATTTTCTTCTTCTTCTTCTTCGTGTTTAGGTTTTTGTTTATTGTGTTTATGTGAAACTGAAATCATATCTTGTTTCTTCGGCATTTTTCTTTTGGTATATCGCTCATTTGATGAGAAAAAAACCTGCAACTATATGATTGGATGTTATTCGATTCTGGTAAGTTCTTTCTCTATCACTTTCTTCAGAAATTATATTTTCTTCTTCTTCATGTTTAGGTTTTTCTTTTATTATCTTTATATGAAACTGAAATCATATCTTGTTTCTTCGATATTTTTCATTTGTTATATCGATCATTTGATGAGAAAAAAACCTGCAACAATATGATTGGATTCTTTCCATGATTCCTAGTATTTAAGTCTCTGATGATTAATTAATTCTCTCTCCGTTTTCGTTTTTTGAAATTAATTTTCGAGTTCTTTCTCTGTGTTCGGTTTCTGAAAATAATTTTCATTCTTTGATTAGAGAGTTCGATTAGATCAAGCGTCGATTAGAGATGATTATGTTTGCATTGGTTCGTGTTTATGAATCACTATGACCAATAACCCTTACCAATTTCTGATCTCAAATCGCAATTAATATTTTATATTTTTAATTTCCTGAATTTCTTCATCTTTTAGTAAGGTTTTCCTTGAATATTTATTGCCGAATACGCCTTTTTTCTCTTTTCCTTGAATCGTTATTTTTGCTTCTTGTATAGTTGTATTTCTTTATCTCAAATTATGAATTTTCTATTTTTATTATTTCTTGAATTTCTTGATTTTTTAGTTGAATTTAAGGTGGCTTTGACTTAGTGAAAATCTGCCTTTGTTGCATTATCTGCTGCTATGTATGTTTTAAGAAATATCGTTTCTTCAGGTACTTTCCAATAGAAATTGAAATCTTGTGCTAATCTTTTTATGTTTTGATTTTGGTTTTCTCGGTTCTGCAGTGACCATTTCAGAATCAAATTCACATGTCAGACTGCAGAGGTTTTCAGCTCAATATGAAAGAAAATTCTGGTACTCAGCATAATTTCTAATTTATTTATAAGTCTTTTATATGGAAGAACTTATAATTTATTTATTTATAATTTATTAATGGGTAAATCTGTTTGTGTTCCCGTAAAATTTGATTAATTTTGTCCTCATAAATTTCATTGTAGTAATTTAGTCCCGTAAAAATAAAGCATATTTTGGTTGATCTGTAGTGATAATTACATTTGATATTAATTTGATGTGACTAACATATTTATGGGAATTTTCTCCCACATTGTAATGATTGTAATGAGATTAAAGGAAAGATAAAGTTTGATTGATCTCATGAAAATTGTTTAATTCATTTGTAATGGAATTACACATGCAAATCTATTAGTCACCTTAGATTATTATCTAAACGAGTTTCCACTAAGACTAACAAAAATATGTTTTATTTTTATAAGGACTAAATTTATATGAAATTTTTTTTAGGACAAAATTAATATTTTTTAGATTTTATAGGTATCCCTAACATATTTTATCCTTTATTAAATTAATGATAATTCTCTTAAGCAGGATAATATTTATTTGATAATTATGTTAAGCAGAATTTATGATTTTATTTGAAGTAGAATATTAATTTTGTTCTCATAAATTTTATTGTAGTAATTTAGTCATGTAAAAATAAAGCATATTTTTGTTGATCTAGTGGTAATTACATTTGATAATAATTTGATGTGACTAACATATTTACACATATAATTTGATTGCAAATGAATTGAACAATTTGGTCAAAAACTTCAAAAAAATTATAATTTTTCATCTCTTTTTTGGATTTTCTCCCACGTTGTAATGGGATTAAAGGAAAGATAAAGTTTGATTAATCTGTAATCAAATTTTACATGTGAAAATTGTATTACACATGCAAATCTTTTAGTCACCTTAGATTATTATCTAAATGAGTTGCCACTAAGACTAACCAAAATACGTTTTGTTTTTATTAGGACTAAATTAATATGAAATTTTTTATGAGGACAAAATTAATATTTTTTAGATTTTATAGGTATCCCAAACATATTTCATCCTTTATTAATTTATGATAATTCTCTTAAACAGAATAATTTTTATTTGATAATTCTGTTAAGCAGAACTTATGATTTTATTTGCAAAATAGTGATTTTGTCCTCATAAATTTTATTGTAGTAATTTAGTTATGTAAAAATAAAGCATGTTTTGGTTTATCCGTAGTGGTAATTACATTTGATAATAATTTGATGTGACTAATATATTTAAACTTGTAATTTGATTGCAAATTAATTAAATAATTTGGTTAAAAACCTCAAAAAAATTATAATTTTTCATCTCTTTTTGGAAATTTTCTCCCACATTTTAATGAGATTAAAGAAAAGATAAAGTTTGATTCATTTGTAATCAAATTTTACACCTGAGAATTGTTTAATTCATTTGTAATCAAATTACACAGGCAAAGCTATTAGTCACATTAGATTATTATCTAAATGAGTTGCCACTAAGACTAACAAAAATATGTTTTATTTTTATAAGGACTAAATTAATATGAAATATTTTATGAGGAGAAAATTAATGTTTTAGATTTTATAGGTATCCCTAACATATTTTATCCTTTATTAATTTATGATAATTCTCTTAAATAGAATTATTTTTATTTGATAATTCTGTTAAGTAGACCTTATGATTTTATTTGAATAATAGTAATTTTGTCCTTATAAATTTTATTGTAGTAATTTAGTCTGTAAAAATAAAGCATTATTTGGTTTATTTGTAGTGGTAATTTCATTTGGTAATAATTTGATGTGACTAATATATGTAATTTGATTGCAAATGAATTAAACAATTTGGTTAAAAACCACAAAAAATTATAATTTTTCATCTTTTTTTGGGAATTTTCTCCCACATTATAATGAGATTTAAGGAAAGATAAAGCTTGATTCATCTATAATCAAATTTTACACTTGATAATTGTTCAATTCATTTGTAATCAAATTATACATGCAAATCTATTATTCACCATAAATGAGTTGCCACTAAGACTAACAAAAATATATTTTATTTTTACAAGGACTAAATTAATATGAAATTTTTTATGAGCATCAAATTAATAGTTTTAGATTTTAAAGGTATCCGAAACATACTTTATCCTTTATTAATTTATTTGATAATTCTGTTAAGCAGAATTTATGATTTTATTTGAAGTAGAATATTAATTTTGTCCTCATAAATTTCATTGTAGTAATTTAGTCATGTAAAAATAAAGCATATTTTTGTTGATCTAGTGGTAATTACATTTGATGATAATTTGACGTGACTAACATATTTACATGTGTAATTGGGTTGCCAATGAATTGAACAATTTGGTTAAAAACCTCAAAAAATTATAATTTTTCATCTATTTTTGGGAATTTTCTCCCACATTAGAATGAAATTAAAGGAAAGATAAAGTTTGATTAATCTGTAATCAAATTTTACACGTGAAAATTGTTTAATTCATTCGTAATCAAATTCCACATGCAAATCTATTAGTCACCTTAGATTATTATCTAAATGAGTTGCCACTAAGACTAACAAAAATATGTATTTTATTTTTATAAGGACTAAATCAATATGAAATTTTTTATGAGGACAAATTTAATATTTTATAGGTATCCCAAACATATTTTATCCTTTATTAATTTATGTTAATTATCTTAAAGAGAATAATTTTTATTTGATAATTCTGTTAAGCAGAATTTATGTTTTTATTTCTTGAGAATGTTGCTAATTCAGCAGAATTTATAATTTATATTTATATCATTGTAAAAAAAAAGTTTTTAACTCCGCCTATGATCTCATAGCCGGTCCCAAGCCCGGACAAAGGAGGAGGGTTTTGATATTACTCATGGATCATTGTAATTTTTTTTTTATTAATCAATTGAAAAATATTACTCATGGATCCTTATAATTACATTTTATTAAGATTCTATTTATAAGAGATTTCTAAGGAGTCTCATATAAATCAATGCTCTCTGGTGTTGATGGCGCCGCCCTCATCATCTCCACCAGAGCAGTCTCATATTTCATTGCCTTGTGAGGTGGCGTTGCCACCTTTAGCATTTGGGACTGCCCATGAGACTAACATTCAAAGCATGCATCTTGTTAAATTTGTTTTTTTTAAATTGAATAGGGAATTTTTACTGTTTCTTTGTGTATCCACAGATCACAGTGAGTCACTTATTATATTTACTATTTTTACTTCTGTGATTTGTTGTTAAAATCAGATGTTTTTATTCACGTGTCTTTCAAAAAAGCAGGGAGCGTTGCTTCATAGGTAACTATTGAGTTATCTTTTTGCTAATTTTACTGTATTGTTGAATGTGGTTCTAGTCTATTAGATGTTAATTTTTATCACATGAGTAATGCAGATAGGAAATGTAATGGGAATATAATTTCTTTGTTAGATCACAGTCAGTTACAAGAGTCCCACGATTATACTTGGGAGTTTGATAATAAACCATCTTGGAGTGATTGAAGGAGGTAATTTATGATCTTGTTTGTAATATTATTGTAGGCCGAGTGAGTAATGATGTGATTATGTGTAGTTGATAACCGTCAAATAATCAGTTTCAGTAATGCTTGAAGTAAGTAACATTGGATTAATCCTTTGGTATTTATCATGTGATTAAGTCTCTAATGATTAATATCCTTCTTTTCCTTTTTGAAATTGTTGTGCTTTATCTCTCTTTTTTCTATTTGTATATTTGATTTAATCTTAAAGCATGGGACATAATTATTTTACATTGGTTCGTGTTTTGGAATCATAATGACCGAGAAAATTGCTAATTTCTGATCTCCAATGGCAGTTAATTTGTCTTTTTTGAATTTCTAGAGCTTTTAGTATAGAAATTTGTGTGGCAATGGCTCTGGTTTTTCTGCCTTTTATTGAGGTACTGTTATTCTTCATAATGTGTGTTTACATTTTATTGTACACGAGAATCATTGCCACATATATTTGTATGTTCTTTGAAATCTCAAATTTTCATTTCTGTACATGTTTTGCATCTGAGATGGAGAATGATTATCCTTTTAGCTTTTGATTTTGGTTTCGGTTTGTGCAGTTCTGCACATAAAGTTGATCATATATTGCTTTCTATTGAATTGAGATTTCTGAGAAGGGTCTCATACTTTTTTTTGGACAGCATACAAATTGTGTTTGTATAAAGTAACTGTCATAAATGAGTGCTCAATGGCGTTGTCGGTGCTGTCCTCATGGCGAATTTGTTTGGCTATGATTTGTATGATCTTGAGTTGACTTCTGTTAAGGACAACACTGAGTTGAGGAAGCTCCTCATTGAGACATCTAGCAAGTCTATAATTGTGATTGAGGATATTGATTGTTCACTTGATTTAACAGGTCAATGAAGCAAGAAAAAGGAAGAGGAGAAGGATCAAAGGCAAAAACAACAAGGAATGCAAGAAAGAGAGGTTAAGAGTAGCCAGGTAACTCTTTCTGGTCTTTTGAATTTCATTGATGGGTTATGGTCTGCTTGTGGAGGAGAAAGACTAGTAGTTTTCACCACAAACTATGTGGAGAAATTGGACCCTGCATTGGTTAGGAAAGGGAGAATGGATATGATGTGGGTATGAGGCATTTAAGTTGTTGGCTAGGAATTATCTCAACATTGAATCACACAATCTGTTTGGCAGAATATGTGAATTGCTCAAGGAAACAATAATCACCCCAGCTGAGGTTGCCGAGAGCATTTGATGCCTATGAATATGCTTTTAAGGATGCAGACCTTTACTTGTAAACTTAGAAAATTGGTAAGCTAACAAATATCCTAAGGTATTGGTGGAGTAAACAGAAGTATATTATAGTATAAAAATGCGGATGCCAATTAGTGGATACCTTTTATTGAGGTATTGGTATTCTTCATAATGTGAGTTTACATTTTATTTACACAAGAATCGTTGCCACATGTATGTTATTTGAAATCTCAAATTTTCACTTCTGTAGATGTTTTGCAACTGAGCTGGAGAATGATTATCCTTTTAGCTTTTGGTTTTGGTTTGTGCAGTTCTGCATATAAAGTGAATCAAACATCTACTACATGTTGACTTCCTGACAATCTTTTACCAATTGCAGGTTGGATTCAGAATGCAGCTTCCAAAGTATATTGCCGCGTCATTTTGCTGCCTAATCTGCTCATCCGTTTACTATGGTAATTTATGGCACAATCTTCCTTAACACTTGATACACCTCAAACTTTCTGTTTCCTATGACATTAGGATAAAAAAAAAAAAACAAATACTGTTTGAATTATTTTAAAATAATTATTTAAAAAGTTAAACTTTATTATATATGATGAATTATGAATTGCGATTGAAAGACTGTATAAAACATTTTACACTATTTTTATTGTTATTTTAATACATGATGAATTGTGTTGTTTCTACAGTAAATAGTTACCTATTGATCCATGATAATGATGGGAAACCTATAAACAAAACAACAAATGGGGTTTTTAAGAATATCATCCATGATATTCGATGATAATGCTACCCACCAAATATTATTTTGACCATGTGTGCCACTGATTTCTGTAAAACAGAGTGGGATTGGGATTGACACAGCTCCATGTTACAAATGCATTTTGTATTATGAAATAAATTTCACCAAGAAATTATTAAGGTTTAAACATTAATGGTCGATTTATTCAATGAACTTTACATTACTTTTATTTAATAATAAAAAATTAAAGAAAGTTATTTATTTTTGTAAAATAAATCTCGATAATATTATTATAAGAGTACAACCAGTTTAAAACATTTATTATTGATCATACATTTGTCTTCAATCTATTCTATTATCCAATCTATAATCATAATTTGAATCTATAATCATGAATCCTAAATCATTTGATTAAAAGACATTTATTATTGATCATACATTTTATCAATACATTTTAATCCTGCTTACAACGTTTGCTTACATCATTTTCTCATATTTGACTCCTAAAATAAAAAAATAAAAAATACTGTAGAGGTTAAAATACACTAATCATTGATTTTTTTGTTAAAATTCATGATAAAATCATATTTAACAAAATCTAAAATTAGTTATTATCTCAATTTTTTATTTTCTAATTGCAGTGTATCCTCCAAAGTGTGTTTCCACGGTGAGCTAAACCACTCAACTTTCTCATATAAGATGGGTAACATATTTTAAACTTCAACAAAATCCCTTTAGGGGGATAAGCTTTAGAACGGCACAACTGTTCAATTATTACTGTCCGCCACAACATTCTGAATATATTATTAAGTTGAGACTAAAATTAACGATTTTTTTTTGCAAGGTGCCTATAAGTCTATAACTTCATTCAACTCAACAATATTTTTTTTTTTTGCAAGGTTCATTTGTTTTGTCATTAATGAAATAGAATCCTGAAAATCCTTTTAAAATCAACTATAGGTACACCACAAGAATCTGAAAAGAAAAGTCAATTCAAAACTTATTTAAAATTTATTTATACAATATTATGACAAAACATTTGTATAAAATATTTGAAAAAACTTATAAAAAAAGTTTATAAATCAATTCAAAACTTGTTTTAATTTATTTCAATAATAACTTGATTACAGTTCTTCTTTGATTATTAAAAATGACAACCTTTGTCCAAGATGCATGAAAAGTGGTGGCAAGCGATGCAAACACCCTCTTCACATAGCACACAGCACCACTTATATTTGACCATTGGAAAATCCTTGTGCTTTTTCATATTGAAGTTCAACAAAAATGATAGTTATATACAATATATTTGACCATGTATTTATGACTCTACATGCATTTCAGAGCAAAGAAAGGGTAATAGACTCCCTAAGAAGTGCAGACATTGCAACTCTTCATACAGCTTCCTCTTACTCCTTCACCACCAACCATATAAAGTGGATTCTTCTCACATTCACCTACTTTAGCCCACCTAGGGCAATTCTCATTCTCATCAACACACTCTCCACTATCCACTTGCTTGAGTGGTTTTTTCAAAGTCACTCACGTGAATCCACTTGGTTGCAGACCACTTCTCACCCTCAATCACTGGACAGCTTCCATGCAAGCTCTTTGTATCTGTACTTGCATCCAGATGGAGACTGAAGAACAACAGGGCATCACCCTTCTGAGGCTTTACTGAAATGACAGAAACACAAGAAAGGGTAGAATTTAGATCCTCAGTCATAAAACAAGAGAGGAATGCCAGTGTTTAGATGACATCAGTAAGTGAGAGATTGAAATAATAGTAACTCTGAAACATCAAGGTAAAGATAGGTTTGGTTCAATTAGTGCCAGAAATCCATTGAATTCTTAGTGTGTTATAACTTATAGGATCAATATTAGCATATCACATAGCAAAAAATTTGGCAAGAGAAAGATGTCTCAAGTCTCAACAAAGCATAACCAATATGATTTTAACCAATTTCGTAAATGCCAAGTGAAGGGGGAAAAAAAACTAGGTTACAATAATTACGATAAATTGGTGAAACATATTCATTTGCCCCACCTATTTCAATTTTGACTGAGAATGGACCCAATTGAGTTTTAATATATGTTGAAATTATAGGAATTAGGCAGAGAGATTAAGATATACTACAAACTACTAATCCAATGGTTCTATTTAAACTAATAACTAAGCCAAGTACTAATGTACTATTACTAGTAAAAGCCTGGTGTGTTGAGCTTGTTAAATAAATTTCTATCACATGAGTTTTTGTCATAAATTTGGGTATGAATCTTAAGAGCCTATGTTGATAAGTTTCATTAAGAAGCTTATTTAAGAGCCTGAGAATTGAGAGACACCTTTCTACCATTTTTGTCCACTCTACTGCTTGTATTTTTCTTCTAAGAATGAAGAGGAACTCAATGTTAGTACTTAGTAGTGAGCCTTCCTCCATATCCATACATAAAGAAGCATTCTAGTAGTCATGACTCATGGGTGTTCTACAAATGGGCTTGTGATCATCTTAGGGTTTCAAATGTTTTCTGAGGTAAACCCACCCAACACACTTTTATTATTCATTTTGTTTTGAGAACTAATTTTAAGTTATGCTTTTGAGTTTTGAGCATAATTTTCAAAAACAGAAAACCACAAAATAGGACCAAACAGACCCCTAACTTAAAAAAAATAATAATAAATTATAAAATTTGACTTGAATTAATACCTAATGCACAACATGATAATATTTTCATATTGTTATAATTTGTTAGAAACATATATTGTCAAACATCATTTAATCTTAACTTCCCTGCTTCTATAAATTTGACTTATCTATACACAATGCCAGAATTTTATACAATTTGTCCAAATTTAAGAAGTCATGGCTTGGCTTAGTCAAAATATTTAGCCAAGTTAAATATTAGCATCTGCAGATGTTTTTGCAACATTGTCTTACCAAGAAGGAGAAGGCAAAAGTATGCACACAAGATATTATGCACTAGAGACTTAAAAGGGATGTTTCTTTGATATAGTTCAAAACAACAATAATCTTATGTCAATATATTAAAGATCGCTAATAGTTTGTAATAGCATACTAAAATATATACCTGCATATCCTTTGTGAGCACATTCAGACCAGCTCTCAGCTTTTGGCTGCAACAACTTTGCCTGAAAAGGCAAAACAAATTAATTATGATTTTATTTTTCTTTTATTCTTTTTGATTGAGGGGAGGGAGCCAAACTTTGCCTGAAAAGGCAAAACAAATTAATTATGATTTCATTTTTCTTTTATTCTTTTTGATTGAGGGGAGGGAGCCAGGGGTTTCTTTAAAAGGAAACATCAGAGAATCAAAGCAATGAGAAAATCTTTACCTCGGTATTGGGAAACATTGTTTCCCCACCCTTCTCAACATCAGACAAATACATCAATACAGTGGCAATCCGATGGCCACCCATAACTTGATTAGCTTTGTCATGAAAGTAATCATAATGTGGTTCATACTTCTGACCATTCACACAGTGCAATATTTGCATTGACTCACCATTCTCTGATGCAATAGAGACACGTTTAAATTGAAGCAAAGAAAAGCAAATACTGAAATGGATCAAAGGATGATATTGTCTACTAACCTATAGGAAGGAATGTCCATGCGGCAATTCGGGCTTCAATACCAGGAACTATTTCATCCTTAAAGATTAAATATAGAAGAGGAAATCAATAACTAAAAACAAGTGTCACAAAGCTTTCTTAGAAAGAGGAAAAAAAAAATCAGCTCATGACAGTGCGGTTACTTTGTCATAAGAAATTATAATAAAATTTTGCCTAATTTTCCCAACAGTCAGTAGTTGATGATTCTGATAAAAGTAAGGAGTTATTAATGACCATTAGATTAGGATTCATATAGGCACTCTAGATATAAATGCTACATTTAAAAATATGAGCCATCTCAACCCTTGACCCAAATCATGGGCTACTTTTTCTTTCAAGCAACTCATGGGGTTTGCACACTCTGCTCTGTAGTCTTTTTTTTATCTCACTGTTTATTCCCTCTGAATCTCAATCTCAATCTCAACCCTCTAAATATTTGAACATGAGAAAGAATTATTTACTCTTTTATATATTATGCCCTGAAAAAGTAAGCCATTAGCCTTTTGATAGCAGTGCACTGTAGTACTGACACTGTCCTCCATACATGCACACATTTGGATCCAAGGACAAGCTGCTTCAGCTTAAACTGGCTGAAGGAATACCCCTTGAGACTAATGTAGTACCTTCCTAGATTCTAAAAGTTTTGGCAAAGAAAATTAAACAGCAAGTTTGATGATCCCTTATTCTTGAGCATTCTTCCGAGTTTCTCTCCAAAAATTACAAAGCAAAGACGTGAAGAACTATCCTGAACTCAAGGATTCTTTGACAGCTTCAGAATGTGTAGGACAAAACAACATATGAACATCTCCTTATTTACCTATTAACTTCTGATTTGATACATCTTCACTGCATTGCTAATTATAATTCAATTCACATTTTGCATACATTTCCATTCAATTTACTCAAGTCACTCATCTATCTTTACTTAGTTTCCCCAGGATCAATCAAACTTGCAAAATCATTTAAACTCCAAACAAATCTCTAGTACTGCGATTTTGACAGCAACATTAAGGTTTTTGGGGTGTCTATGACTGCAAGGTAACAGCAATTGTGGCATCACTGACCACAATTTCCTACAACATCATGGATCGCCTCGTTCGAGGCGAATGAGGCTGCAATTTCAAAATCTTGGCCTTGCAGCCAAAATCCCAGTTTTCAGAACCTTGATTTGCTAACGTTAATCATAAACATCAAACATGAAGGGAAAACAATCTAACCAGAACTATCAAATGATCACATTCTTCCTCGGATAAAAACCCCTTGTACAGAAAAGCCCTGCATAACATAATTCACAAAATAAAATTAAAAAAATAACAACAAAAAAAAAAAAACAGCGATCCATTTGTCTTAACAGAGGAAAAGATCAAACCTGGGACTCCACGAGAGCTGAGTGACTCGTGTGGGATCAAACTTCACTGAAGGGCCTCCTCTGTTCAACCTTAGCACCGATCCATGGAGTAATTGGTTTTGAGAAAATGTCTGTTTCTGACAGACAGTGGTGTCTTTGTTTTTTAGATTGCCCATTGTAAAATTGACAGTCTAAAATATTTTAAAAAATAAAATATTCTAGTTTTTTTATTGAACATATTCTTTTTATTTTACTAATAGGAGTATATATTTTAAAATTGTGTATACTAAATTGTACTATAAAATAAATGTTTACTTTTAATATTTTAAATTAAATTTATAATATTTAAAATGTAAACTACATATTGTGACTAAAATCTATATATCTCTATTTGCTTAGGTACACATTTTATTTTATTTTATAAAAAGGTGTTAACAAATTACATCATTAATATATTTTAATATATTATTTAAAGAATATTGTATCACAAAAATAATAGATTTCTTTATTTTTCTCGTATGGCCGCAGCAAAATTGATTTCTTTTAATAATTTCAATAACATATCGGGTTTAAATATTGTGGATTAATCATTGATAACGAATATTATGATAAAAAAATTAAAATATTTATTTTAAAACTATTTTACATTATTAATATTTACGATGAAAAATCTAAAATATTTAAAGTGTCAAATCGTTAGTTTTTTACTAGCTCAGGCCCATAGCCTTAAAAAGGTATGAATTTGATGCGTTGAATATTACACATTTTTATAATGATAAAATGAAAAGAATGTAATGAAGAGTCAAATCTTTATTTTCTAACTCAGGCCCAATAGCCTTAATAAGGTATGAATTAGATACGTGGAATACAAGTTAAACACAAACAATTTTTTTAATGCTTGAAAGTTATTTTCAAAAAATGAAAATATAAAATATTTTTTGAAAAATTAATTTATTCCTTTTATTGTTTAAGAATAAAGAAATTCTCATTAAAAAAAATGTGTTATTATTTATCTGACTTCTCAATTTTTGATATAAAATAATTTAAGATGAATATCAGAAAATAATGCTAATGTCCACTCTAATAAACATTTAACTTTTCAACTATTCTAATAAACATGTTTGTCCTTCCACTGAATATGATGTGGATATTTTTGTTCATATAGTCTTCAAAGTTCTCTGATTGCTTTACTGGTGTTGGTCATTATCAATTGATTTTTTCACTGGGGTTTAATAACTAATTATTCCATTCCCTTTTCGTTCTTTATATTAGAATTCTTCTAACATTCTGTTTTATATTTGTTTCATTAGCTTTAGTTGAATTTTGTTTCCTTCAATCTACATGATGTTCTTGGGAAATTTAATTATTGTGTTAGGAGCGCAAGTTTTGAGCCCATTCAAGGTGCCCAACCGCACAGGGTCCAAAAAAATAAGGGGTTTCAAATATTAATTATTGTAACATATGTTCAATATTGAAAACTAGAGGAGATGGTAATGCTTATTTTTAATAACCAAGGGGTTCAAGGTTTAATTTCCACCAATAATAATTTTTACTACTTTTACATTTCATCCAATGGGGAGCTATAAAAATAGTGTTTGGTAATATTTATTGAGCAAAATATTTTTCTTATTTAAATGAATCATTTATTTTTAAATTACCAATTGATGGCCCTGTTTTCTACAAAAGGAAAATATTAAACAGGCCCCGAGAGAATTTGCCCCGCCCCACTGTGTTAGATGGTTATTTAGCAAAATGTCCATTTTGATCCTTGACAAAAGTACTTAAATTAGCAGAAGCATCAAAATTCTTAATCTGATGATCGTTAATAGTGCCTGATTATAGGAAGCATGGTGCAAGAAAATTCTTCCTGGTTTATTCTTCCTGCATTGTTCAATATTCGTTTCCAATTAGTTGTTTTATGCTTTTGTTAAGTGGTCAATGATGATAAATTATAATCCCAGCTCTATGAGACCTTCACCATTGCAAGGTCTGGGAATATAGATTTGTTCACATTTGTCTGAGCCACCACTTTTTTTGATACTGACGTTTGGTACATTTTAAAAATCAGCTCTGTTCGTTGTTGTCTGGTTTACAAAAGAGGATTAAGATCTTAAAATAAATTTTAACATTTAAACAAAAAATGTAAGTTTTAAGATTTAGCATTAGGACAAATAAAATGAGATTTAACATTGTTCTTATTCGTAAACTTTTGTAAGATACTCTTATGGTTTCGTAGTGTCACATTTGTTTTAATATCCTTTTTGATTTAAAACATGTTTGTTAATCGAAGTTGGGCATTATAAGTATCAGTTGCCAACAAAGCATTGCATGTTTAATACTTTACAATGGCGTATATTAACATATTTTCAAAAGCAACGAAGCAGGCAAACTTAACCTATCTTCAAAAGCCACGAAGCTGGGTTATAGGTCTACATACTATGGTGCAAAGTCTCCTCAATTTGAGACCTGACATACAGTTTAGGGGATGTGATTCGTGGGTCCATTATTATGGGAGGTAAAAAGAAATATGACTTTAGAAATCAGGTGTTAGTGTAACGAGGGAATTGCTGAGTTAAATTTGTTCAAAGTTTTATCTTTTTAATTACCGTTTCTTTATGTTCCGTTTAAGGTGAACATAAATGTTCAACAAAGTTCGTTGGATACTTAATTTAGGATCAGTTTCTTTCTCCCTCAACGTGCTTATGGAAATAAAGCACCTTAAGGAAGAAGATGATCTCTACTGAAATACACAACGCAAATGGTGTGCGGTGTGTGCTTAGTGTGAATGGAAAGGAGAAAATTAGAATGTGTGTACCTTTTTACCGTAACTCCTCCGTATTTATAAATCAAATACCTCTCAACCGAATGTGAGTGGTATCCAGGAATATCGGACATAATCTCAACTACTGGAACTACCATCTTTGAATTGGTCACGAGTCACGATCACATATTCTGATTGAGGGGCCAACACTTATTACTTATTATTGGGCCTTATAACTAAGCCCAACTATTATTTCCATAACATTTTATAATTACTCTTTCATTCATTGTCATGTGAACATATTATGGGGATAATGTTGGTAATGTTGCTTGGTGGAGGCTTGTACAGTCTATTAAAAACAAGTTGGTGGAGATTGGAAGGTGTCACGGCGTAAGTATAGAAAGCAAAGTAACATGTGATACTAAATTAGCTTATTTTAAAATTGCAACTTTGGTTAAAAATTAACTTCTTTTTATTTGTCTGAGTTATTGAATCACAATCAAATTTCTCTATTGCCCATCCTGACTACAAAAACCCAAAAGCTCTCCATGGAAATGACAAAAGATTCTAGGAAAAAACTTTAGCAAAAAGACTAATACACCATTCCAATATATTGCATTTTCAAAAATACATCGCTTTGTTACAGGCTTCATATATACGGATTCGTCATATCGATGGTACATGTAAATCTTGAACCTACGACCTTCACGTTATTAACGCGACGTCCAACCAACTAAATTAATAGGTCAATTATGCTAAAAAATAATTAATATTTATACACATAACACTAAATTTTTTTAATTTATATCTAATACACATATAAGTTTACATAGTAAATTTTGTAATAATTAATTTTGATATAATAATTAAAGTATTTTTTTTACATAAAAATCATATTTTTAAATAAAAATTTGCAGGTCTAATAAAATTATATTTGTATTTACAGGTTAAATTAAAAATTATATTTGTATTTACACTTTATTAAATCTGTACATTTTTATTAAATTTATGATTTTTATTTAAGACTATGATTTTTATATGTAAAATATATTGTAATTATTAGATCAAAATTAATTGTTACAAAATTTATTATATAAAATTACATGTATATTAAATATACATTAAAAAAGTTAGTATTATAGGTATCAACATTAATTATTTTTTAGCATAATTGGTCTATTAGTTCAATTGATTGAAGCGTTACGTTAATAACATGAATGTCTCATGTTCGAGACTTGCATGTGTCATTATTTGAATGTCTTACAACCCTTGTTGGATAAATACCTCCAAAATAAAATAAAATTTGGATAAGTTGCTATAATCCATGTTTTATCTTAAAAGCTTGTAAGAAAAAGAATATTTAAAAGCAATTAAGCATAGTGAAGATGTAAAACATCGCAAATAAAATTTCTGGAAAACGCAGTCTTTGGAGGGTTTTGATATTACTATTTTAATGAACAAATGTAGAGATGGAATTTAAAATAATAAAGATAGTATAAAAAAGAGGTTTAAATAGGGTTTCAAAGAGAGGGGTATACTTAGAAAACATTTGTAAATCTTCATATTAAGTAAGTCTCTTCGATTGGGCTGGATCCAAAAACGTTTTTATCATAATTTAAGATCGTATTTATTATTTTAATTAATTAAAAATTGTTATTGTTTTATGGGTTCTTCAGTATAGACTGTCTTCCTTATAAAATAATACGCGCTGCCAGTGACTCTCTCGTGCCTCTTCCATCAACACTGGGTTTCGGTTATTCGATTTTGGTAAGTTCTTTCTGTTTTTCTTTCTTCAGAAATTATATTTTCTTCTTCTTCCTGATTAGGTTTTTCTTTATTATCTTTATGTGAAACTGAAATCATATCTTGTTTCTTCGGCATTTTTTTTGGGTATATCGATCATTTGATGAGAGAAAAATCTGCAACTATATGATTGGCTTCTTTTTATGATTCCTGGTATTCAAGTCTCTGATGATTAATAAATTCTCTCTCTGTTTTCGTTTTTTGTTATTAATTTTCGAGTTCTTTCTCTGTTTTCGGTTTCTGAAAATAATTTTCAATTCTTTGATTAGAGAGTTCGATTTGAGATGATTTTGTTTACATTAGTTCATAATTTTAATTTCCTGAGTTTCTTCTTCTTTTAGTTAGTTTTTTTTATTTATTGCCGTATACGCCTGTGTTCTCTTTTCATTGAATCGTTATTTTTACTTCTTGTATTATTTCTTTATCTCAAATTATGAATTTTCTATTTTTATTATTTCTTGATTTTCTTGATTTTCTAGTTGAATTTACTAATTTAAGGTGGGTTTGTCTTAGTGATATTCTGCCTTTGTTGCAGTTGCTTTGTATGTTTTAAGAAATATTGCTTCGTTAGGTATTTGCAATAGAAATTTAAATCTTGTGCTAATCTTTTTATGTTTTGATTTTGGTTTATTCGGTTGTGCAGTCACCATTTCAGAATCAAATTCACATGTAAGACTTCAGAGCTTTTCAAATCAATATGAAAGAAAATTCTGGTACTCAGTCTAGCTTCTAATTTATTTATAATTCTTTTATATGGAAGAACTTATAAATTATTTATTTATAATTTAGTAAGGGTTAAGTATGTTTGTAGTCCCATAAAATTTTGAAAAATATTAATTTTGTCCTCATAAATTTTATTGTAATAATTTAGTCATATAAAAATAAACCATATTTTGGTTGATTCATAGTGATAATTACATTTGATATTAATTTGATGTGACTAATATATTTACACATGTAATTTGGTTGCAAGTGAATTAAACAATTTGATTAAAAACTTCAAAAAATTATAATTTTTTTTATCTCTTTTTGGGAATTTTCTCCAACATTGTAAGGAGATTAAAGGAAAGATAAAATTTGATACATTTGCAATTAAATAGAAAATTATCTAATGCATTTGTAATCGAATTACACATGCAAATTTATTAGTCATCTTAGATTATTATCTAAATGAGTTGTCACTAAGGTTGACAAAAATATATTTTATTTTTATAACGATTAAATTAATATGAAATTTTTATGAGGACAAAATTAATATTTTTTAGATTTTATAGTATCCCAAACATATTTTATCCTTTATTAATTTATGATAATTCTCTTAAATGGAATAATTTTATTTAATAATTCTGTTAAGCAGAGTTTATGATTTTATTTGAAAAATATTAATTTTGTCCTCATAAATTTTATTGTAGTAATTTATTCATGTAAAAATAAAGAATATTTTGTTTGATCAATAGTGGTAATTACATTTGATAATAATTTGATGCAACTAACATATTTACATGTATAATGGAAATGAATTAAACAATTTGGTTAACAACCTCAAAAAAGTATAATTTTTCATCTCTTTTTGGGAATTTTCTCCCACATTGTAATGAGATTTAAGGAAGATAAAGTTTGATTCATCTATAATCAAATTTTACACAATGAAAATTGTTTAATTTATTTGTAATCAAATTACACATGTAAATCTATTAGTCACCTTAGCATATTATCTAAATGAGTTGCTACTAAGACTAACAAAAATATGTTTTATTTTTATAAGGACTAAATTAATATGAAATTTTTTATGAGGACAAAATTAATATTTTTAGATTTTAAAAATATACCAAACATATTTTATCCTTTATTAATTTATGATAATTCTCTTAAATAGAATAATTTTTATTTGATAATTCTGTTAAGCAGAATTTATGATTTTATTTGAAAAATATTAATTTTGTCCATATAAATTTTATTGTAGTAATTTAGTCATGTAAAAATGAAGCATATTTTGTTTGATCCGTAGTGTTAATTACATTTGATAATAATTTGATGTGACTAACATATTTATACGTGTAATTTGATTGAAAATGAAATAAACAATTTGGTTAAAAATCTCAAAAAAGTATAGTTCTTCATCTCTTTTTGTGAATTTTCTCCCACATTGTAGTGAGATTTAAGCAAGATCAAGTTTGATTCACATGTAATCAACTTTTACACGTGAAAATTATTTAATTCATTTGTAATGAAATTACACATACAAATCTATTAGTTACCTTAGATTATTATTTAAAAGAGTTGCCACTAAGACTAACAAAAATATGTTTTATTTTTATAAGGACTAAATTAATATGAAATTTTTATGAGACAAACTTAATATTTTTAGATTTTAAAGGTATTCCAAACATATTTTTTCTTTATTAATTTATGATAATTCTCTTAATTAGAATAATTTTTATTTCATAATTCTATTAAGCAAAATTTATGATTTTATTTGAAAAATATTAATTTTGTCCATATAAATTTTATTGTAGTAATTTAGTCATGTTAAAAGATATTTTGTTTGATCCGTAGTGTTAATTACATTTGATAATAATTTGATGTGACTAATATATTTACAAATGTAATTTGATTGGAAATGAAATAAAAAATTTGGTTAAAAATTTCAAAAGAATATAATTCTTTATCGCTTTTTGGGAATTTTCTCCCACATTGTAGTGAGATTTAAGGAAGATAAAGTTTTATTCATATGTAATCAAATTTCACGCTGTGAAAATTGTTTAATTCATTTGCAATGAAATTACATATGCAAATCTATTAGTCACCTTAGATTATTATCTCAATGAGTTGCCACTAAGTGTAAGAAAAATATGTTTTATTTTTATAAGGATTAAATTAATATGAAATTTTTTGAGGACAAAATTAATATTTTTAGATTTTAAAGGTATCCTAAACATATATATTAATTTTGTCCTCATAAATTTTATCGTAGCAATTTAGTCATGTAAAAATAAAGCATGTTTTGGTTTATATGTAGTGGTAATTACATTTGATAATAATTTTATGTGACTAACATATTTACATATGTAATTTGATTGCAAATTAATTAAACAAATTAGTTAAAAACCTCAAAAAATTATAATTTTTCATCTCTTTTTAGGAATTTTCTCCCACATTTTAATGAGATTAAAGGAAAGATAAAATTTGATGACCTAAAAATTGTTTAATTCAATTGTAATCAAATTACACATGCAAACCTATTAGTCACCTTAGATTATTATCTAAATGAGTTGTCACTAAGACTAACAAAAATATGTTTTATTTTTATAAGGACTAAATTAATATGAAATTTTTTATGAGGATAAAATTAATATAT
>PYAF01005294.1:11583-37352 GCA_007407185.1 Glycine tomentella | reverse complement strand
ATCATAGCAACAATAAGACATCTCTATGTGCTTATCCATCCTCCCTCTCCTAATTAAAGCAGGGTCGAGTTTCTCCACATAATTCGTCGTGAAAACGATGATCCTCTCGCCTCCAGAAGCCGACCAAATCCCATCGATAAAATTCAACAACCCGGACAGAGTCACCTTACTGCTCTTGCTACTCTCCTCCTCATTTCTCCTCATAGGATCTTTTTGTTCTTCATTCGCATTCTCTTCCTTTTTCTTCTTCCTCTGGCCGGTAAGATCGAGCGAGCAATCAATGTCCTCAATCACGGTGATAGACTTACTCGGAGTCTCAATCAACAGATTCCTTAGCTCAGTGTTGTCCTTCACTGCGGTCAATTCAAGATCATACACATCATAGTTCATGAAATTAGCAATAGCAGCTATCATGGTAGACTTCACGGTCCCAGGAGGACCGTACAAAAGATAGCCACGCTTCCAAGCCTTACCTATCTTTGCATAATAATCCTTTCCCTTCTTAAACTTCACAAGGTCTTTAAGTATATCCTCCTTCTTTGTCCGATCCATTGCTAGTGTTTGGAACGTGGCAGGGTGCTCAAACACAATGTGGCTCCACTTTGATTGCTTGTAACCATACCAACCACTACTAGGATTGTTGGTGTAAAGCTTCGACTGTCTGTTTCTCATCTCAATCTCCTTACCCTCTTCCAACACATGCTTTATGTAAGACATGGTGACAATATTGCGGTGCCGCTTATGGAATGTTAGCTTGTAGAACCTTTTCTCGTCCGAGGAACCGTAATAAGAAAAAGGGTTGTATCTTTGTGGATTGGTGGTTAATTTGTTTGCACTCCACCACAGTTTGATGCCTTGAAACTCGTCCGTTATCTCTTCGTTGTCGTCCATGCTGAGGACAAGTGGGGCTGGCTATCATTCACCACTTCGGCTTTCAGCCTTTTGCCTCTCTGGGTCGAGTTCGCGCTCAGGTAGGTTGTGATGGCGGTGTATGCTTCACTCTTCTTCATGCGTTCTCCTGACAACTCGGGGAACCTTATTTGGATGTAAGGGTTGAAATGGTTGCTGAGTTTTTTAGTATAGGCTTGAAGTTTATCACGCAAGTGAGGAGGGAAGAAGCGCTCGAAGATTGTGTACATGAACACAATAGTGGCCATTAGTGACCCCATTTGTGCCCATAGTTCCTTCATCGTTTCTACCATTTGTGCTCTTGCTTTTCTCTGATTTTATACATCATACATGTGCTCTTTCTTACCAAGTTCCTCTGAAGAAAAGTCAAGCTGCATATAATAACATGTGCTCTTTCCTACCATGTTCCTTAACTTTCAGAGAGAGAAGCCAAACAAGAAAACGTTTTCACATGGTAATAAATTCTTGTTTTACTTGTTTCTCCTCTAATACACATTGAATAAACAATTTTATTAGATTTATCTAATATGTATAAAAAAAGATAAGTTTACAAACAACATTAACACAATTTATAGTAATATGTATTTTTTAATTAAGTGATTCAAATTACACAATACATGTGATTTTTTTAGCTTTTATCTTTTTTTTTTTTTTTATTTGAAAAATAATAAATCAAATGGTATTAAAAAGATTTCCCAATGTAATCCAGATGGCGTTGGCGTTGGCGTTGGCGTTGGCGTTTCTTAGTAAAGAAGTTTAGTTTAGAGTTTAGACGGTGCAAAATGTCAAAGCCGCTTTCGTTTGGTTTCAGGGATTGGTACTCTCCCAGTTTTGTCATATGCTACTTTTTGGATGTTACATTACATTACATAATACATAAAGACGTATACTACGTGACACGTGTCCTCACAACGACTTCACTGTGTCCTCACTCATTATGACTCATGACAAAAGTGGTGTCCATACAAAAAAATCATTTTAGACTTATTGTATATTTATCTTTTTTATTGATAAATATTATTCTTATTCTTTGAATAATCAGGCATTAAAAGAATGTATATATTGTTGAAAGACGTACAATATTATACTCGTCATATACGTTTTTCCTCCTTATACTTTTTCTACACACAAATTACCCATTGATTGCTACCTACCTATTCGATCAATTGATCCATTTGATTGTTGCATGCTTTCAGAGCGAGTACTGGTTTTCTTTAGAAAGAGAGTTTCTACTTGCACCTAGGGGAAACTTGCACGTAAACAGGCTGTGCATACTTGGTAATTAATTGCGAGTTTTTACTTTATTTTAATTTCAATTAGTTACTTGAACATAAAACTATAATATATAATTACTTTTGCTTCTCAATTATCAATCATTTTTTTTACTTTATACATACATTAAAAAATCAAAGGCGGTAATAATTTTGTATTTGTTCAATTTGAACATTTTTCTTTTAACCCGTAGAGTGAGTTGCAAGAAACTAACTCCTAAAACTGACACCCCCCCTCCTCCCAATTAGTACATTTCAGTCCTTATAAATGCAATTATAAATACAACATCCCATGAATTCATTAACACAGAACATTAGAACTATAGAATCTCTGTGAAAGATGAAGATTGCAGAAACATGGTCACAGCTAGGCTCACTTATAGCTAGCATTATGTTTGTATATGCCATGTATGAGCAATTCTTCCCGCACCATCTTGGTACCTATGTCAAAAAATACACACAAAAACTCACAGGCCTCACATACCTTTATATCCAAGTTTTTTCCCCTGAGTTCTCCGAAGGGGAAAACCTAAAGGAAAGTGAAGCATACACTCTATTATTCGAACCTACCTTAGTGTAAACTCATCCCAAAGAGCCAAAAGGCTCAAAGCTGAAGTGGTGAAGGATAGCCACACCCCATTAGTCTTCGGCATGGACGACAACAAAGAGATAACATATGAATTCTAAGGCATCAAACTGTGTTGGAATGCAACTTGCAAACTCCAAAACTATGAAATACGTACTCCGACATCGGACATGACATAGACAATTTGACACGGCTAATATTAAAAGTCTACGACATGGGAACACTGAGTATACACACAAACATAAAAACTCTAATAAAATGAAATATGAATAAATATAACAAAATATTTAAATTGGTGGTATATTCATCGTCTTAATCAATAGTCTATGTTTTTTCAAGTGTGTGAGCTGTATGAAAGTGACAACTTAAGTGTTTAAGACAATAATTTTTTTTTAAAAAATTAAATACCTAATAAGAAGTGTCAGACAAGTGTCAATGTCAAAAACATGTTTATCGCGACAAACGAGGTATCCATGCTTCGTAACTCCCAAAGACAGTCAATTTCAAGGTACCCTACTTACTATACTAAAATTGGAAAGGCTTGGCAGAGAGGATACTTACTATATGGTCCTCCAAGAATCGAGAGGTCCATCATGATTGTTGCTATTACTAATTACTTAAACTATGATGTTTATGATCTTGAACTCACAACAGTGAAGAAAAATATCGAGCTAAGGAGATTGTTGACTGAAACAGCAAGCAAATCTATTATAGTGATTGAGGACATTGATTGCTCTCTTGATCTCACCGGCCAAAGGAAGAATGAAGAAGATGAGGATACGGATACAGATGACAATGATAATGACGACGTTGAGGAGGAACACAAGAATTCTATTAAGAAATGTGGGGAAGAAGAGAGGAGAAAATTAAGCAAGATGAGTCTATCAAGATTGTTGGCGAAGAGAGGATCATAATTTTCACAACAAATTTTGTGGAGAAACTCAATCTGGCTCTCATTAGGAGAGGGAGGATGGACAAACACACAGAAATATCATTTTTTGAAGATTTTGATGCCTAAGTCATTTGTAGAAGATTTTGAGACTTGCTTGAAGAATCTGGTTATGTCTCTTGAGGAGGCCAAGAAGAAAATTAAAGGGAAAGAGGTTAATGCTAATGGAAAATCTGGTAAAAGGGGTGTAAGAGAATGGCACCGTCCATTTGTTTAGATTAAGTTCAATTGTATCTCATTCTTGGTAAATTAATGTTTGAATTGTATTTTCTGCTGTTCAAATATAGTTTTAGTGGCTTTTCTTTGGTTTCTAAAGTAATAAATTGGATTGGCACGGTTATTATGACTTATGAGAGATTAAAAAGCCATTTTATTGTTATTATTTTTTCATCCATTTTAGATATGGATTTACTAGCTAGAAAGCTGTTGTTAAATTTATGATATGTGAGCATTTTTCAAGAAACTACAACTAACTAGTGCCAATAAATTAGAAGCTTTGGCATCACTTGGTATCTTTAAGGTATCAAAATAACACGCAATAACTAATACACAACTTTTATAGAAACACATAATATCAAACAGTGAGTGCCTTAAGAATCAAATGCTAATTTGATTCTAGCACCAACTTCCATTCCCACCAACAAATCCATACAAGAACCACAAAGGTGTAAACACTTTCTACTCAAATTTGTGCTTACCAGCACCTCCCCCCCATCCATAAGGACAAAATGTTATTATAAAATCTGAGGATGTACAACTCACCAAAGGTGTAGGTGTGTCAAATGCATAGCTAAAATAATTAGGACAAGCATCCTTAAATATCTTAGAGTACACACTTGGCTTGCACTTCCCTGGACTCCCATATTGATTCCTACAACAGAACTTGTCATTATCAAAGGCCAAACAAGCACTTTTACATGCCACAATTTCTCCCTTGGAATTCAACACCTCAAGCTCAGGTGGGCACAAGCCTTTGAGATCCTTCAAGCAACCTTGAATGTTGCACTTTGGGTTTCTGATCTTTGGGGTGACAGAGACAGGGATGGTGTAGCCATCAACAAGGCTAACATCATAGAAATTCGGGTTTCTTCCTTGGAGTGAAACTTCAACTAGTGTGGCTGGAGGTGTGCCTATGAGTCCATTGCATGCTAGTCTTCCATCACAGTCTCCTGTTTCACAAGCTGGTTTCCAATTTGAAGCAAAATTGCAGCCTGTTCTGGCCCAAATTCTGCCATTCCATGTCTATGGTGCTATGACACGTTGGGTTTGGCCTGGAGCAAGGTAGAATCCCCCATCTGCTATCACCGGTTGGCCACTGCTTGGTGCAGTTGCTGGCCATATTGGAAAGGGACATTTATTGTGCACATAGAAATTAACTTGATGCGCCTCTGCTTTTCCTGCATATATGATTTTCATGGTTTGCAAATTGCAATTTATGTGCATATAAAAAATAACATATGAACTTCTAGTATAAAGTATTTTATAGTACACAATATCAATCAATCAGAAATCGATACACATAACTTTTAAAATATTTTAAAAAAAAATCAATAAACTTAGTTATTTGTGATGGATGATAATATAATTGATACTATCAATAGATAAATACCATTTACTCTAGAAACAACCCAATTCAACTATTAACATTTAAGTTCTATTCAATTAAAAAAAACTCTTGCTTGAGCATGGTTATAAGATCAAAAGAAAACATCAACATGTATTGAAATAACAATAAAAATTGAGAAAAAAGGTTATACACATATAGTGTAAAATGTTTTATATACTCATCAAACCGCAATTCATCATATATAATAAATTTGTTAACTTTTCAAATAATCATCTTAAAGTAATTCAAACAGTAATTTTTTTTGTCGTAGATGTCATAGGAAACAGAAAGTTTGAGGTGTATCAAGTGTTAAGGAAGATTGTGCCATAAATTACCATAGTAAATGGATGAGCAGATTAGGCAGAAAAATGATGCGGCAATATACTTTGGAAGCTGCATTCTGAATCCAACCTGCACTTAGGTAAAAGATTGTTGGGAAGTGAACATGTAGTAGATGTTGGATATGTATGTTGTTGGAGTTGAAGATTAGGAGAAACAGAGTTTCTTCTTCAATTGTACTCTAAGATTTGATGTGGATAATCTTTAAATAAAAGGAACAAATATAATGATGTTAACACTTAAGCGTTCTCTTTGCTTGAAGGGGAGCAGAACAATAGATAAGCACAACAAAGTTAACACTTGCACACTAGGGTAAGACAGATGAAAAGTTGCTTGTTGCTTATTGCTTAACGTTTGTTGAAACGCTACTATGTTTGTTAAGACAGATAGATTAAGCTTATATTATATATTTACCACTTTTTTTATAAAACACTAAGCATTAGGTAGTTGAATTTTTAATTATTAGGTGCCATTTTATAAAATCTAATTCAAAATGGGCGCCAAGCCATAAGCAAGCTGGACTTAAATTGAGATCTGTAACTTCAAATACTGGCTGTAATTCAAATAATAGTAGTACATACAATTTTATTTTAAAAAATCAAATAAAAGTAATCTTTATTCTTCCAAAGAAAAAGCATTACTCTTGATAATTCAATCATACAAAAAAAAAAATTAAGGTTTTTTTAGAAGCAAAAAAATGAAAATTATAATAGCAAATATTGAGCTATTAACTTAATGAACCCAACCGTTATTTGGCCAACTAATACACCAAAATCACTTTAAAAACCATTGCCAATAATAGTACACTAAAATACTAAATAACCAATTAGCCATTGCCAATTGATGGGGTTGTATGTTAGTTACTTAGTTGGCATCTTTTAACAAAACAAGGAAAACAATATTTCTACTTGCATAGCAATACCTTAAAGAAAATATTGAAAGCATCAATGAAATGTTCGTTTCATGGCCAGTCCCAAATGGTAAAGACAACAATGCCACGACACAAGGCGATGGAATATGAGACTGCTCTGGCCGACATGTCACCCTGAGGGCAGCACCGTCAACGCTAGTAAACACTGATTTATGACAGTTACTTGAGAAATATACAAACACAATTTGTTTGCTCTCACAAAACAAAAGTATGAGACCCCTTCTCAGAAATCTCACGTCAATAGAATGCAATGTTTGATTAACTGTATATGCAGAACTGCACAAAATGAAACCAAAATCAAAAAGAATAATCATTCTCCGTATCAGTTGCAAAACATCTACAGAAATGAAAATTTGAGATTTCAAAGAACATACATACATGTATATGTGGCAACGATTCTTGTGTACAATAAAATGTAAAGTCACATTATGAAGAATACTGATACTTCAATAAAAGGCAGAAAAACCATAGCTATTCCCACGCAAATTTCTATACTAAAAGCTCTAGAAATTCCAAAAAGACAAATTAACTGCCATTGGAGATCAGGAATTAGCAATTGTTCCCGGTCATTATGATTCCGAAACACAGACCAATGTCAAATCATTATGTCTCATGCTTTTAGATTAAATCAAATAAACAAATTGAAAAAAGAGAGATAAAGCACAACAATTTCAAAGAGTAGATTAAATAAACAAATTATTAGAAAATGAGATGTTAGTCACATCATAGAGTAGACTAAATTTCAATAGGAAACCGCGATCTTACAACAATTTACAACTATGAAAAATGCTAAATCTTATTTTCTTTGATCTAATGCTAAATCTTAAAACTCACATTTTTTGTTCTAATGTTAAAATTTATTTTAAGATCTTAAACCTCTTTTGTAAATCAGAAAACAAACAGAGCTGATTTTTAAAATGTACACGACGTCAGTATTAAAGAATGTGATAGCTCAGAGAAATGTGAACAAATCTATTCCCAGACCTTGCAATGGTGAAGGTCTCATAGAGCTGGGATTATAATTTATCATCATTGACCACATAACAAAGAAATAAAACAACTAATTGGAAAAGGACATTAACCAATGCAGATAGATATCATTTGAACGTGGATAATGGTCAACTCTACTGATAAAATATGATTAATCCCTAAAATGTAAATCATAATTTAGTGCTCCAATTTTAATGCTAACATTAGGTACCTGAAACAGAATATATTCTTGTTAGCCAATGCACAAATTGTGAATCAAAATTCTTCTTGGTTTATTCTTAATCTGATCAAACCAACAAAAAGCAGAATGTGAGAAGAATTCAAACATAAGAACCAAAAGGGAATGGAGTAATTGGTTATTAAACCCCAATGAACAAAACAATTGATAATGCCCAACACCAGCAAAGCAATCAGAGAACTTTGAAGACTATATGAACAAAAATATCCGCATCATATTCAGATATTAGGACTTCATCACTTTGCTCTGCTTGCTAATATTCAATTCCATTCTTTTTCAACAGATCTTATATTAATAAAAGCATTTCTGAAAAAAAAATCCACATATACAGCATCAAAAAAATTATCCGCCAAAAAATAAGCTTTCCACGATATGCCACAGACCGAACCCATGACTCAAAACCGGTACTTACCATACACAATCAAAACAACACTAAAAAATACAATTTATGACTCCAGTTTGTTTACTTATTCATTGAATAAATCATATAATCACACATTACTACATAGGAAACATATCTTGTGGAAAAAAAATGATTATTGGGGCAATAAACAAATCGACCAAAAACACGAATTTTAATTGCCCCGTGGCTAATATAGCACCACCAATAAAACCTAAGCTCGTGATTTCCTTGCAACTAAACTAGAAGATGCAAAGGGCTACATGGGGCATCATGTTAACAATCATTTACAAAATCAAAATTTTACCATGAACTGCCCTATTTATAAACTAACAATCACTCAGCCTACAGCAATATTAGCAACAAGATCATAAATTACCTCCTTCAATCAATCGAAGATGGTTTATTATCAAACTCCCAAGTATAATCGTGGGACTCTTGGAACTGATTGTGTTCTAACAAAGAAATTATATTCCCATTACATTTCATATCTACATTTTTCATGTGATAAAAATTAACATCTAATAGACTAGAACCACATTCAACAATACAGTAAAATTCACAAAAAGATAACTCAATAGTTACCTATGAAGCAGATACCCTCTCTTCCATGCCCTTCCAATCCTTGCATAGAACTCCCCTGCCTCGCTGAATGTTATGAGATCATCAATGATCATTTCCTTCGCCTTTGGAACCATAGCTAGTGTTTGAAATGTTGCAGGGTGCTCAAACACCACATGGCTCCAATAAGCACCACTGTTGGTATAAAGCTTCCTTTGCCTGTTTTTAACCTTATTTGCCTTACCCTCTTTCAGCACCTGACTAAGGTATCTATCTAAGATCAAATCTCTATTGCTTTTATGAAAAGTCGGTTTATAGTACCTTTTCTCATATGACATAGGGTGGTGGAAGGAAATTGTGGTTTGTGACTTGGAAATGTGCTTCCCATAGACCCACCAAAGCTTGACACCATTGAACTCATCAGCTACTTCTTCATGGTCATCCATGCTGAGAACAAGAGACTGGTTGTTCTTCCTAATGTCAGCTTTGAGCCTCTTTGCTTGTGTTGAGATAGTTCTCTATGGCAGAATAGGCCTCACTTCTCATGAATCTCTCACCAGTGAACTCATGGAATGTGATTTGGATGTAAGGGTAGACTAAGGTCACCAATCTTTGGGAGTGTTTCTCAATTTGGTTTCATAGTTGGTAAGGGAAAAACTGCTTAAACATGGCCCAAACAAACATCAAGGAAGCAAGTATGGATCCTATGTCTAGAAATTCGAAAAAGACAAATTAACTGCCATGGGAGATAAGAAATTAGCAATTGTTCTTGGTCCTTATGATTCCGAAACACGGACCAATGTAAAATAAAATCATTATGTCTCATGCTTTTAGATTAAATCAAATAAACAAATTGAAAAAAGAGAGATAAAGCACAACAATTTCAAAAAGGAAAAAGTAGATATTAATCATCAGAGGCTTAATCACATGATAAATACCAAAGGATTAATCCAATGTTACTTACTTCAAGCATTACTGAAACTGATTATTTGCCGGTTATCAACTACACATAATCACATATTGCTCACTCGGCCTACAGAAATATTAGCAACAACATCATAAATTACCTCCTTCAATCACTCCAAGATGGTTTATTATCAAACTCCCAAGTATACTCGTGGGACTCTTGTAACTCACAGTGTTCTAACAAAGAAATTATATTCCCATTACATTTCATATCTGCATTTTTCATGTGATAAAACATAACATCTAATAGACTAGAACCACATTCAGCAATACAGTAAAATTCGCAAAAATATAACTCAACAGTTACCTATGAAGCAATGCTCCCTGCTTTTTTTGAAATAAAAACATCTGATTTTAACTACAACAACAAATGACTGAAGTAAAAATAGTAAATAGAATCAGTGAATCACAGTGGTCTGTGCATACACAAAAAGAAACAGTAAAAATTCCCTATTCAATTTTTAAAAAACAAATTTAACAAGATGCATGGATTGAATGATAGTCTCATGGCCAGTCCCAAATGCTAAAGGTGGCAACGCCACTCCATAAGGCAATGAAATATGAGACTGCTCTGGTAGAGATGATCAGGGTGGTGCCATCAACACCGGAGAGCATTGATTTATGACGGTTACTTGAAAAATATACAAACATAATTCCTTAGCCCTCCAAAAGTATGAGACTCCTTAGAAATCTCTTGTAAGTAGAACCCAAATAAAATGTAATTATAATCATCCATGAGTAATATTTTTCAATTGATTAATAAAATAAAAAAAAAAACAATGATCCATGAGTAATATCAAAACCCTCCTCCTTGGTCCGGGCTTGGGACCGGCTATGAGATCATAGGCGGAGTTAAAAACTTTTTTTTTTACAATGACATAAATATAAATTATAAATTCTCCTGAATTAGCAAAATTCTCAATAAATAAAATCATAAATTCTGCTTAACAGATTTATCAAATAAAAATTATTCTTTTTAAGAGAATTATCATAAATTAATAAAGCATAAAATATGTTTGGAATACCAATAAAATCTAAAAAATATTAATTTTGTCCTCATAAAAAATTTCATATTAATTTAGTCCATATAAAAATAAAATATATTTTTGTTAGTCTAAGAGACAACTCATTTAGATAATAATCTAAGGTGACTAATAGATTTGCATGTGTAATTTGATTACAATGAATTAAACAATTCTCACATGTAAAATTTGATTACAAATGAATCAAACTTTATCTTTCCTTCCATGTGTAAAATTTGATTACAAATGAATCAAACTAATATGTAAATATGTTAGTCACATCAAAATATTATGAAATGTAATTACCATGGTTATCAAAATCGAGATTTAAATCGTAGAATTGTCCGATTCTACCATTAGGCTTGGTGCTGTCTATCTCTATTCATCTAAGAAGCGCAAAGGTTTGACCTTTTCCAACTTTATGTTATGCCCATTTGAAATTCCATGCTTTTACTTTGTTTATGCATAAGGGTCTTCTTTGTCTTAGTTCTACATCTACGAGAAGATCCCACATGCTTTTTTTTTCTTAATGAGAATTCAATGTAAACGAGGTAGTTTTATTTTTTCAAAAGATGTTTTTTTATTTATTTATTTAATCTTAGCTTTGTTCATAAAATTTAACATTGGTAATGACATGAAGGGCAGTCCTTATATGTTAAGAAAGTTCAATAGTGTGCCTATGTTCTCTGCTTCAGTTTGTGTATTACTGCCTGGAGAGTGCTCATTTCATTGTATGAGTAGCAAGTTCAGTTTGATTTTCATTAGAATGGATCTGATGTGAACTATTCCTGGGCCTAGTTTCTGTTAATGGACTTTGTTGTTGAGAAATTCTTGGATATTAACATTTGTTGTTGAGAAATTCTTGGATATTAACATTTTGGAATCATCTGCAAACTTCAGTTTATTACTTGTTATTGTTTAAGTTTATTACATGCTGGTTGCTCTTGTCTTGATTCTATATTTCTGTTCCAATAGTGCAGTTCTGTTTGGTTGGATTTTGTGTTTCCTTTGAATGTCTTAGGGAATGTTCAGCAGAATTATATGGACAGGACTCAGAGTCCATCATTAATTACTGTGTGTGTGTTGTTGAGTTGGCAGTGGTATTTTCTGGATCATTTACGAGCTACTTCCAGTGGTAATACTAAAATAATTGTCTTTTTCCTCTTCACAAAGTGCATTAGTTTTTACTATAGATTTTCTCATTACATGGAATCTTTTTTAGATTAGAGAGTGAAGGACCTTAATTACGTCTATGATTATGAAATAAGGTATAGTGAAGCTTGATGGCAGCTTGATATTGTAAAACTCAATGCACTGAGCACTCAACCTTTGGTGTTCATTCATGTTAAATTTGGTTATTGTTTCTACTTCAAGTGTTCATTCATATCTTCTGTGTGCTTATATAGGTTGCTTGGACCCATTGAACTTTAAGGTGTTCAAACTTGTTAAGCATGCACAGCTGAGCCAAAATGTTGCAAAGTTCTCATTTGCACTTCCAACTCCTACATCTGTTTTGGGTCATCCAATTGGGCAACACATAAGCTGCAGGTTCCCGTTGCCTGATATTTTTCTTGTTTCTGTTTTCCTGGTCGCTGTAATCAGTTCATTTTGTGTTTAGTTTTGTATCTGCAAAATTTGTTCTCTTAATGCTGGCTGAGAATAGCTATTGTGATTGCCCAACTATAGAGTGATAACTAATGAGTATAACAGGAATTGTTTCCATTTTGTAGTTTCTTTATCAATGTTTTTGTCATAATATTGTGAATAAACAACTTCTCAAACAGGGGTAAAGATGCTCAAGGTGAAGAAGTTATCAAACCATATAATTGTAGGCTTAATGGACATTTGAACTATTTCTATGTTTTTTAACTGCTTTTATTTTAAGAACTTATGTTTAGTAGTGTACGAATTTATGTTTGATTGGATGTGAACTGTGGACTAAGAACTTATCATATGATTGTTTGAATTTATGTTTCGTATTTATTATAGGTAATTTACTATTATTTTTTTGTTTGAAGTAGACTCTTACGATTCTACGATTCGAGTCTACGGAACTCCCACGAGTTTATGTAGACTCTTGACTTTGACAACCTTGGTAATTACTACTACGGATAAACCAAAACATGCTTTATTTTTTACATGACTAAATTACTACAATAAAATTTATGAGAACAAAATTAATATTTGTAAGATAAAATCAGAAATTCTGCTTAACAGAATTATCAAATAAAAATTATTCTTTTTAAGAGAATTATCATCAATTAATAAAGCATAAAATATGTTTGGAATACCAATAAAATCTAAAAAATATTAATTTTGTCCTCATAAAAAATTTCATATTAATTTAGTCCATATAAAAATAAAATATATTTTTGTTAGTCTAAGTGAAAACTCATTTAGATAATAATCTAAGGTGACTAATAGATTTGCATGTGTAATTTGATTACAAATGAATTAAACAATTTTCACGTGTAAAATGTGATTACAAATGAATCAAACTTTATCTTTCCTTTCCCGTGTAAAATTTGATTACAAATGAATCAAACTAATATGTAAATATGTTAGTCACATCAAATTATTATCAAATGTAATTACCATGGTTATCAAAATCAAGATTTAAATCGTAGAATCGTCCGATTCTACCGTCGGGCTTGGTGCTGTTTTTTTTTTCTTTATGAGAATTTGATGTAAACGAGGTAGTTTTATTTTTTCAAAAAGAAGTTCTTTATTTATTTATTTAATCTCAGTTTTGTTCATAAAATTTAACATTGGTAATGACATGAAGGGCAGTCCTTATAGGTTAAGAAAGTTCAATAGTGTGCCTATGTGCTCTGCTTCAGTTTGTGTATTACTGCCTGGAGAGTGCTCATTTCATTGTATTTGAGTAGCAAGTTCAGTTTGATTTTCATTGGAATGGATCTAATGTGAACTATTTCTGGGCCTAGTTTCTGTTAATGGACTTTGTTGTTGAGAAATTCTTGGATATTAACATTTTGGAATCATCTGCAAACTTCAGTTTCTTACTTGTTATTAGACAACCTTGCTCTGCCTAGTTGTTTACGTTTATTACATGCTGGTTGATCTTGTCTTGATTCTATATTTCTGTTCCAATAGTGCACTTCTGTTTGGTTGGATTTTGTGTTTCCTTTGAATGTCTTAGGGAATGTCCAGCAGAATTATATGGTCAGGACTCAGAGTCCATCATTAATTACTGTGTGTGTATTGTTGAGTTGGCAGTGGTATTTTCTGGATCATTTACGAGCTACTTCCAGTGGTAATACTAAAATAATTGTCTTTTTCCTCTTCACAAAGTGCATTAGTTTTTACTAAAGATTTTCTCATTACATAGAATCTTGTTTAGATTAGAGAGTGAAAGACCTTAATTACATCTATGATTATGAAATAAGGTATAGTGAAGCTCGATGGCAGCCTGAGATATTGTAAAACTCAATGCACTGAGCACTCAACCTTTGGTGTTCATTCATGTTAAATTTGGTTATTGTTTCTACTTCTTGTGTTCATTCATATCTTCTGTGTGCTTATATAGGTTGCTTGGACCCATTGAACTTTAAGGTGTTCAAACTTGTTAAGCGTGCACAGCTGAGCCATAATGTTGCAAAGTTCTCATTTGCACTTCCAACTCCTACATCTGTTTTGGGTCATCTTATTGGACAACACATAACCTGCAGGTTCCCATTGCCTGATATTTTTCTTGTTTCTGTTTTCCTTGTCACTGTAATCAGTTCATTTGTGTTTAGTTTTGTATCTGCAAAATTTGTTCTCTTAATGCTGGCTGAGAATAGCTATTGTGATTGCTCAACTATATAGTGATAACTAATGAGTATAACAGGAATTGTTTCCATTTTTTAGTTTCTTTATCAATGTTTTTGTCATATTGTGAATAAACAACTTCTCAAACAGGGGTAAAGATGCTCAAGGTGAAGAAGTTATCAAACCATATAATTGTAGGCTTAATGGACATTTTGAACTATTTCTATGTTTTTTAACTGCTTTTATTTTAAGAACTTATGTTTAGTAGTGTACGAATTTATGTTTGATTGGATGTGAACTGTGGACTAAGAACTTATCATATGATTGTTTGAATTTATGTTTCGTATTTATTATAGGTAATTTACTATTATTTTCTTGTTTGAAGTAGACTCTTACGATTCTACGATTCGAGTCTACGGAACTCCCACGAGTTTACGTAGACTCTTGATTTTGACAACCTTGGTAATTACTACTACGGATAAACCAAAACATGCTTTATTTTTACATGACTAAATTACTACAATAAAATTTATGAGAACAAAATTAATATTTGTAAGATAAAATCAGAAATTCTGCTTAACAGAATTATCAAATAAAAATTATTCTTTTTAAGAGAATTATCATAAATTAATAAAGCATAAAATATGTTTGGAATACCAATAAAATCTAAAAAGTATTAATTTTGTCCTCATAAAAAATTTAGTCCATATAAAAATAAAATATATTTTTGTTAGTCTAAGTGACAACTCATTTAGATAATAATCTAAGGTGACTAATAGATTTGCATGTGTAATTTGATTACAAATGAATTAAACAATTTTCACATGTACAATGTGGGAGAAAATTCCTAAAATGTATAATTTTTTGAGATTTTTAACCAAATTGTTCAATTCGTTAGTAATCAAATTACACTGTAAATATGTTAGTCACGTCAATTATTATCAAATGTAATTACCAATACGGATCAAATAAAATATGCTTTACTTTTACCGGACTAAATTACTACAATAAATTTATGATGACAAACTTAATATTTTTCAAATATTATGGGACCACAAACATATTTACCCGTTAATAAATTATAAATAAATTATACGTTCTTCCATATAAAAGAATTATAAATAAATTAGAAACTCTGCTGATTACCAGAATTTTCTTTCATATTGATTTGAAAACTTCTGAAGTCTGACATGTGAATTTGATTCTGAAATGGTCACTGCAGAACCGAAAAAACCAAAATCGAAACATAAAAAGATTAGCACAAGATTTCAATACCTAAAGAAACAATATTTCTTGAAACATACATAGCAGCAGATACTGCAACAAAGGCAGAATATCACTCAGAGTCTGAGATAAAGCCACCTTAAATTAAACTAAAAGATCAAGAAATTCAAGAAATAATAAAAATAGAAATTTCATAATTTGAGATAAAGAAATTCGACTATACAAGTAGTAAAAATAATGATTCAAGGCAAAGAGAACAAAGGTGCACACGGCAATAAAAATTCAAGGAAAACCTAACTAAAAGATGAAGACATTCAGGAGGTTAAAAATAGAAAATATGATATGCGATTTCAGATCAGAAACGGGTAAGGGTTTATTGGTCATAGTGATTCAGAAACACGAACCAATGTAAACATAATCATCTCTAATCGATGCTTGATCTAATCGAACTCTCTAATCAAAGAATCGAAAATTATTTTAAGAAACCGAAAACAAAGAAAGAACTCGAAAATTAATTTCAAAAAACGAAAACGGAGAGAGAATTAATTAATCATCGGAGACTTAAATACTAGGAATCATGGAAAGAATCCAATCATATTGTTACAGGTTTTTTTCTCATTAAATGATCGATATACCAAAAGAAAAATGCCGAAGAAACAAGATATGTTTTCAGTTTCACATCAAGATAATAAAGAAAAACCTAAACATGGCGAAGAAGACAATATAATTTCTGAAGAAAGTGATAGAGAAAGAACTTACCAGAATCGATTAACATCCAATCATATAGTTGCAGGTTTTTTTCTCATCAAATGAGCGATACCAAAAGAAAAATGCCAAAAAAACAAAATATGATTTCAGTTAAGACAATAAAGAAAAACCTAAACATGAAGAAGAAGAAGAAGAAGAAAATATAATTTCAGAAGAAAGTAAAAGAGAAAGAACTTACCAGAATCGACTAACACGAGAGTCACTCGCAGCGCGTATTTTTTTTATAAGAAACACAGTCTACACCAAAGAACCCCCTAAAACAAGAATAATTTCTAATTAATTAAATATAAAATAAAATCTTAAATTATGTTAAAACGTTTTTGGGTCCAGCCCAATCGAATAGACTTACTTAAAAAGAGGATTTACAAATGTTTTCTAAGTACACCCCTCAGTTAGATTGGAATCTTTTGTCATATCGATGGAGAGCTTCTGGGCTTCTGTAGTCTGGCTGGGTAGAGAAATTTCACTCTGATTCAATAACTCATAAAAAAAAAAAAAGTTAATTTCACTCTGATCCATAAAATAAGTTGTCACTCTGATCCATAAAATAAGTTGTTAATTTAGTATCACATGTTATTTTGCTCTCTATACTTACGCATGCGTGACACCTTCCCATCTCCGCCAACTTGTTTTTAATAGACTGTAGCCTCCACCCAGCAACATTACCAACATTATCCCCTATAATACTTTCCTAAAGAGCCTCAACATGATTTAAGGAGTAAAAAATTGCGCATTCAAGTAAAATTTGCAAAAGAACTCAATGGTGATGATGTTCACATGACAATGAATTAAAGAGTAATTATAAAGAAACGGTAATTATCCCTAAAATGTAAATCATATTTTAGTGCTCCAATTTTAATGTTACCATTTATTGCATGAAACGGAAAATATTCTTGTTAGCCAATGCACAAACTGTGAATCAAACAATTCCCAATTTTAGACATTTTTCCGACCAGTACTCGTTTTATAGTTTATATATTAAAGTAACTTTTAAACTACCATAAACAAGTCAACAAAAAAATTAAAATTATTTTTTAAAACAGTAAACTATGTTTTACATATTTTACTAAATTAATTATAACAATTTTAAAAATCCAAATGCATTCTATAAAATATAAATAAAAACAAAATTTTAACACTCAATATTACAAATCATGAATCTGTCTTATTCCATGTTTTACTCACATTATATAGATGGAGTAAAAACAACATTTTATAAATTTTAAGAACTAGAAAGAAAGAAAGAATAAACCAGGAAGATTTTTAGCACCATGCTCGTATAATCAGGCACTATTGATGATCATCAGATTAAGAATTTTGATGCTTCTGCTAATTTAACTACTTTTGTCAAGGATCAAAATGTACATTTTGCTAAATAACCATCTAAAACAATAATTAAATTTCCCAAGAACATCATGTTGATGGAAGGAATTAAAATTCAACTTAAGCTAATGAAACTAAAAAAAATCAGAATGTAAGAATTCAAACATAATGAACCAAAAGGGAATGGAGTAAGTGGTTAATAAACCCCAGTGACAAAAAAACATTTGATAATGACCAACACGAGCAAAGCAATCAGAGAACTTTGAAGACTATATGAACAAAAATATCCGCATCATATTCAGATATTAGGACTTCATCACTTTGCTCTGCTTGCTAATATTCAATTACATCCTTTTTCAACAAATCTTGTTTTAATTAAAATAGTAGCTGAAACAAAATCAGAATATACAGCCCCAAAAAAATTATCCACCAAAAAGTAAGCTTTGCACGATATGCCACGGAACGAACCCATGACGCAAACCCGGTACTTATCATACACAATCAAACCAACACTAAAAAATACAATTTTGGACTTCATTTTGTTTACTTATTCATTGAGTAAATCATATAATCACACATTACTACATAGGAAACATATCTTGTGGCAAAAAAAATTAAAATAGGACAATATACAAATCGACCAAATACTCGATTTCAATTGCCGTGGCTAATATAGCACCTATAAAACCTTAGCTCGTGATTTCCTTGCAACTGAACTAGAAGATGCAAAGGGCTACATGGTGCATCATGTTAAAAATTATTTGCAAAATCAAATTATACCATGAAAAGCCTATTCATAAACTAATAAAAAAGAACTAAAAAATTAATCCAATTGGAGAGCAAGTCATACAATTGTTTTCTAAAAATAATATAAATTACACAACGATTGTTGATGTTCGCCTCATGGCCAGTCCCAAATGGTAAAGGCGACAACGCCGCTCCACAAGGCAATGGAATATGAGACTACTCCGGCGGAGGTGCCGCCAGCGAGGGCCGCACCGTCGACGCCGTGAGCATTGATTTGTGACGGTCACTTTAGAAATATGTAGATTTTTTGAGAAAAAGGAGAATTGAGTGAACATTTATTTGAGTATTTTTAGCTTTTTTAGAAAAAAAAATTGATTTTGTGGTAAACTCTATGAAATCAAGCAAGTCGGGGACCTAGCATGATATCCACAAAATATATTCACGTGTTATTGAAATACTACCAAGCGAGTCGAAGACCCAGCATGGAGTGCACGAAACATAAACCCTTACTAAAGATACTAATGCCAAAATAAATGAATAATTGACATAACATCAGGTAAATCAAATAAACCAAATAGAAAGGGATAAAATAGAAGTGGAGAGTACACTTAGCAATTTGGGGTGCATACATGAAGAAAGGGAGTGCAATCAGCAGATTTTATTTAATTTCAAAATGGGTCTGCCCAAAAGGGGAGGGAGTGTAGATATGAAAATGGGTGTGGGAAATAGCATTATGTGTTTTTTAGTAAGTGTCATGTCCAACAACTAAGGGGTGCAGTTAGGAACAATGTGGGTGTAAACAGTAGATAAATTTTGTTACAAAATGGGTCAGGCACAAAATGTAAATGGGCCAAAATGAGCCAGATCCAATAGTTCAGGGGGTGGATGTATGAAAATGGAAGCTATAAATAGCATTATTTAATTGGTTTTAGAATGGGTCAGGTCCAAATGTTAGGGGTTATATTTATTAATATGGGGGTGCAAAAAGTAAAATGAAGTTTTTTTAAGGTTGGAACCAAGCAGGGCGACTTGGCCCAACCCGCGTTTTCACTGCTAGACACAATAGCCATGACAGCTATGTGAGAAAACGTGGGGAACCACCACGAAGGGTGGCAAGGCCCATTTGACACCACCAAGCATGAGGCCCGGTGGCACGAGGGGGGCCTGAGACGACAGTGGCACGGTGGTGCTCGGTGGTGGCTGCGATGGTGGTCGATGTGGTGTCCGGAAAGACAAGCATAAAAAAAAACTATGAGAAAGAAGATGAAGAAAAAAAAAACGCAAAAATGGGAAAAATTAAAACTACAACAGATCAATAGCAAAAATAAAACTAAGAAAAGAAGATGAAACTACACAAACCATAGATTAAAAGAGACACAAAAAAACGAAAATGGAGAAGGAAGGGGGGAGGAGTGGAGGAGAAAAAGAGAGAGGAAGAGAGAGAAAGAAAAAGCGAGAATGACGGGTCACCTAAGAGACCCCCACTACTTCCTATGACGCGATGCCAAATGGTGCTGCCGGATTGGTTCTTCCTTGCACTCTGGGATTAGTGTTACTTATGTGTCATCAATCTTTAGACTCCTTCCTTTGTGCCTTTTATTTGTTGCTTCTTTTGACCTAATGGACCTTGTGGCTTTTTTTTTTCTTTCGTTTTTTGCTCTCTTTTGCATCTTTTTTTCTTTTCGTTATCTTCTTCGTTTTGTTTACTACTCTTTATTTTATTTTTTATTTTTTAAACGCTTATATTTATTTTTACTGTTATATTTTTTATTTGTTATATTTTTTCTTTTTTCTTTTTTCTTTTTCTTTTTTCTTTGTACCAAACAGAATTAGGGTATGACACATAACAATGCAACAAAACAAATATGCATGAATGCATGTAAAAGATAACTTGCTGAAGTATTGTGAATTTTACATATAATGCTCAATAGAACATAGGGTCGAATCAACTCTAATTTTCATTAAAACAATATTGTTCATTACATCTTATCAGAGTTAAAGTACAATTGGAAATACAACATTGGCACGTCAGCAGTTCTTAATTATGTAAGTCATTAGCTCAATCATGTGCTTATCGTAGTCAAAGAGGCTATGAAAATCTAATCCATCCGCTACCCTAACTTTCGCAAGCTGGCTATTTCCAGACTTTTGACCTTGAATTCATAAAACCTTTTCTTAAAAGACTGTGCTTGGTTCGACCCCATGTTCCAAGGAATGGAAATTTTGATCGTCAATACTTCGAAAACCTATCATAAAGGAGATATGATGAATGAGCAAGACATAATTATGCTTTGCATGATAGATGTATTTATGAAATCGACACAAGATGCTCAAAAGACCGCCTCTTCTTGCTATCAAACGCATTGGGTATCATGTTCATGTGATCTTTCAGGAAAAATGAGTGTATAACCCCAACATGGTTTGTTTATGGACATGACCATGATACCCAACGCATGTAACCAAGAACACGGTGTAAGCTTTCGCGCTCCATTGCGACTTCTGGCAACACAGAGGAGAATGCAAGGCATGAACAAATATATGTTATAATCATGCATGGGTGAACATGGCATGTGAATGATGATGACAAAATGTATGCGATTGCTGGAACACAAAACATGCTAGACGAATATGTATGAAAATGCAATGACTTATGCGAATCCAGTGCATGTGGAAAATGATATGGAAAATGTATGTGATAAATGATGCATGTGGAAAATGATATGTCCATCGCGATACTATGAAGAGACAAATGATGTGATCAAGGAAACAAGGTAGGGTGAGTATGCTCTGTGTCCCTAATTCAGGAACCTAGCGGAAAAGGGTCTAAAAATCCACCATTCAATGACAGCTTCCAGGGATAGTTTCATGTAACCTCACCAGCCACTAGAGATATCATCCTCTTAAATAATAACAATGTGGCATTAGGGACTACTAGCGTCAATGCATCACAAAAAAAGGAAAACTTTAGATGAGGATTCACTGTCATCAAGCGAGTCAGAGACCCATCATGACCATAGATCGACCTCCACTCCCTACGGCTCACACAGAACCGGTTATAGGGCCCAATATCTGTGTGTAAAAAGTGTAGGTATCGTGTGTGCACGGAGAACCCTAAGAATTACTCAACCTAACTTACAAAACAACCAGAAAATTCCCAAACTGATACAACAAATACAACATATGTCATCTACCCTAGGATTTAATGACATAATTTATTTCTAACTGCAAAGGAGTAACAACATAGCAAAGGATATATACAAGCAGGAGCGACACAAAGAATAAAAACATGATTGAAAAAAACCACAAAAAGAATGGTAGCGGAGTGAAACGATAACAAACGAGAGCACAACAAAAAGAGAAAAAAAAGGGGAAAAAAAGAAAAAATCACGATAAAATTGCACACTTGATCAAATGGCTTAACTCTCTAACCATCCCCAGTGGAGTTGACATATGTCACAACGTAACTGATCACGACAAGACGACGATAAAAAAAAAGAAGAGTTTCCCAGAAAAAAGGAAAACTAGAGGACCACCATTTATTTAAAGAAAATGTCAAAAAACCAAAAAGATAAATAACGGTCTACAATTTTAGAAAGAAAGAGTTCAAGAGTCATTTACGCACGGGGAAGTGTTAGCACCCCATGCGTATGTCATGAAGATGACAACCGTTAATCGAGTGTGCTAAAAATAAAGTGATTTTTTAATTATTTGTTTTCCCTTAAGAATATGAATTATGTTTTTTATATTTTGTTTGTTTGTTTTTTAGAAAAAGAAAGTAAATTTTTATTTTTTTGGAAAAAATGATTATATATTTTTTACTTTTTTAGGTCAACAAAGGCTTTGCCTTCACTCTACGTATCCTCAAGTGCAATGAGGAAATCAGACTTATGTAATTCTTTGGTAGAAAACAACTTGTGTGTTTGGTTGATTTTATGTTTTTTTAAGATTTGTTTTAATTGCATAACAAATAGTCGTTAAGGCATTGGACCTCGAAACAACGTTGAGTTTTAAGAAAAAGCAGAGAGAATTGCATAAGACATTGGACCTTGAAGCGATCTCGAGTAAGATGTAATTTTGTGAAGAAAAAAAAGAAAATTGAGTGATCATTTATTTGAGTATTTTTAGATTATTTCTTTTTTAAAAAAATTGGATTTGTGGTAAACTCTGTGAAATCATGCAAATCGGAGACCCAACATGGAGTCCACAGTACATAAGCAAATACTAATAAAAAATTGCAAGAATAAATAAATTAGATGGACAAGACATACATAAATAAATCGAATGGAAATGGAAAGGGATATAATAGAGGCAGAGAATACACTTAGTAATCAATGGTACAGGGGTTGAAACATGAGAGAAATAAAATAAATAGGTAGCAAAATATTTACAACACATTGCTAACTAATTAAATAATGATAATTATAAGACAATCAAAATGAAGAATAAATAATAGGCAGAAATAGAAAAATAAATAAAGTAAAGAGTTGTCCACTAATTTATTATATTTCAAACTTCTTGAAAGCGGAATAGGCCAAAAATAAAAATAAAGGGTGCATGTGCAGAACAAAGGGTGTAAATAGTAGTTTTAATTTTTGTATCAAGCTTAATTAAATGGGCTAGGCACAAAATGATAGAAGATGCATATGTACAAAAAAGGAGACATAAATAGTAGTTTTTGTTTTTTTTTTTTCTCATGTTTAACAAAAACAGGTTAGACCCAAAATGGAAAAGGGTAGAAATGTAAAAGATAAGGACACAAATATCAATTTATTTTATTTTATAAAAATAACAACAACAATAGAAGAAATGGGAAAAGAGAGGAGAAGGAAGGAATGAATGAGGGGATACTTGAAGACTCTTCCCTCATCTTTCTCTGTAATATCAAATGATACGACTCTATTGATTTCTTTTATTTTCTGGGGATTTGTATCTCTTCCTTTCTTTTTTGTGTCCAAACCTCCCATTTTATATTGCTCTCTCTCTCTCTCTCTCTTTATTTTTTTGTTTTATCATCTTTCTTTCCTTTTTTTCCTTTTACTATTATCTCTCTTTCCTTTTTTTTAATATTTTTTCTTTCCCCTTTTACGTTTTCTTTCCCTTTTTTGTTTTAATATTTTTTCTTCCCCCTTTTTAATACGTTTTCTTTCCTCTTCCTTGTAATATTTTTTTCTTTCTTCTTTTATGTTCTCTTTCCCTTTTTTAATATTTTTCATTTTTTATTACGTTTTCTTTTCTTCTTTTTTTCTTTTTTTTCCGTTTTAATATTTTTATTTCCCCCTTTTTTTATTACATCTGTTTCATCACTTTGGTTTTCCTTTTTTTTTCGTTTTTTAAAATTAATTATTTAAAAAAAAAATATTTTTCTGTTTCCCTTTTTTTTGGACCCGGATAGAATTAGAGTCTGATAGTTAGTAATATGTTTTAAAACAATATTGATTATTATGAGGAAGAGGAACAAGGAAGTTGATTAAATGAAGAAAAATAAAATAAATATGACAATAGATGATGATCATAATGATATAAAAGGTTAGAGATATAACAATAGATGTACTGAATAAAAAAAATGCGTTGAATAAAAAGATAATAAAATGTAAAAACCAAGGTTATAAAACTCGGTTCGGCCCGGTCGGTTGGCCAGGTCCAACCGGGAACCGGTGGCATGACCGGGCTGAGAACTATCAGACTGCTCAAGCATATGACCCGGGATGACCCGGTCAAAACCGGACGGTTTTGAGTAAATCTGGTGACCCGGCCGGTTTTAAAAACCCGGACTTGACCACCGCCGCAGTGCTCGCCGTGTCGACCTTGTCTCCGGTAACACGGAGGAATAGGAAGAGGAAGTATTGTGAAGCACCGAAGCACTTAATAAGAAGAGGAAGCGACGCAACCGCACGACACAAGAAAGTGGAGATGGAGAAAATGAGATAGGAAAGGGGAGATGAAGAAAGAGAAGCAGTCGCGCAGTCCAGAGCTTGGAGATGGAGAAGTGAGGCGCAAATGAAGAAGATCATAGTTATATCGTAGGGTTTTTCTGATTTGGGATATAGAGCACCATAAATAAAAGAGAAAAACGAAAAATAGTGCAGGAACCAGGAAAAGAGGCGTAGGAAAGAAGCACAACAGCAGCAGAGTAGAAGGAGAAAAGAATATATATTGTAGGGTTTCCTGATTTGGGCCTAATTTGCTTTCTGCATCCACTTTTTGCTTTCTGCAATTTTCATATAACTTTTCGAAATGGGCTTGTGTTTTTTATTTAGGTAGTTGCTATTTATAGCCTTTTTTATTTTTAATATACTTTACTTATGTTATAAACTTTAATACTTCAATTTTTATTTTAGATTTTTCAATATAGAATTATGGATGAATTTTTCTTAATCAAATAATGTTAGATATATACGTATATATAATATATTTTTGAATTTTTTAATATAGACCGGGTCAAATCGGGCTAATTACTAACCCACCGGTTGGACCACTGACCCAATGATCCACTACCAATGACCGAACCGGTTTTCACAACTTTGGTAAAAACAATGGGTCAATACTTCATTCTTACTTAAAGTGCGGTTTCTTTCATCAATATAAAAATTGCTTGAAGCAAATTAAGGTTCTTTCGTGTATTGAAATAAATTATGTCCTTTGCTACTTCCTTTTTGCTTAAAGCACAAAGTATGCAAACACATGTGACATGGATGAATCATGAAAGTTTGAGTTGTATCAAATGTGTTGAATTGTTTTTCAACATTCACCAATGCGACATATGAAAAACATGAAAATAATAGTAAAAATAAGGCTTGAATGCATTGTTATAATTGAATCATGTAAACTAAATAAAATGATTCCAAACAACATGTAAACTAAATTACAACCAAAAAGATAATTATACAAATAAAGTAAAAACATAAAAATGCAATAAAAGAAAGACAGATACAAATAATAAAAGTGAAAGACAAATGAGTAAAAAGAGACTGATGTGCACGGTTAAAAACAACATGTTTCCATGTTATGTATATCCTTTATTTATTGTTAGAGATATATATTATATTATTATTATATGTTTGAAAAATTATTTTAATTAGATTTTAACTTTTTTTATTAGATGAAATACTTATTTGACTGTTTGGTAAATAAGTTTTTTTTTTTTTAAATAGCTTCTAGTGTTTTTTAA
>PYAF01005294.1:0-11483 GCA_007407185.1 Glycine tomentella | reverse complement strand
TTAATAAAAGTAGTTGAAAAACTAATATAATGTGATCACAAAAAAAACTAATATAGGCTATGTTTGGTAAAACTAAGTGAAACTGACAGACATTTCAATTAGTTTTTAACTTTTTCTATTAGTCGATAAGTTTATTTATTTTTTGATAAACAAGTTTCTTTTAGTAATTTCTCAATAGCTTATAATATTTTTTAAAATGCTACTTGAAGTAGTATTTTTTAAAATTATTTAAATTTATTTAACTAGTATGATTTTAAATTAAAATTATAATCGTAATAGTATGTGATTATAATGTACTTTTTTTAAAACTTTGTGGATGATAAAATGATCAGGATTTGAGTCTCTAAGACTTATTTTAAGCTTAGTGGTAAGTTGTATTTTATTTTAGTACTTTGTTATTTTAAATTTTGGTGGGTAAGATTATCCATCTAATATAGTTGAGAAGTAAAATGTTAATCAGAGTGGAAGGACACTAACATTATTTTATGGTATTCACCTTGAATTGTTTTATATCCAAAATTGAGAAGTCGGAAAAAGAATAACACATTTTTAATGAGAAATCCTTTATTCTTAAATAACAATAAGACATTCAATATAAAATTCTAATCAACTTATGTTATTTTTAGAGTCTCTTTGGATAATACAATTTAAAATTCTAAAGAATTTAAAATTCTAAAAATCTCAAATACTTCAATTGAAATTCTTTGATTTTCAAATTTTTGTGTTTGGATAAAGAAATTAAAATATTTTCATTTTCAAAATTTTTGTGTGTGGATAAAGAAATTGAATTTCCTCATTTTCAAAATTTTGTATATGATAAATTATTATAGAAGTACTCTTTTATACCAAAATTACATAAAAATAACCTCCACTCACATAAGATAATTGGAATTTTGTTGATTATGAATCAGCTCAAGGACTCAAATCAAAAATAACAGAAAGGATCAAAAAGATAATAATAAAAATAAATTTTGTCTAGTAAAGAAATAAAAAATTAAAATGATACAACATCATTAGGTATGATACATAGGGTAAAAAGAAAAAAAAAATGTAGTACCAACATCTTCAGCTAATGTATGTAACAACTTATGAAGGAACTCAATCCAAAGCATTGGGACCAACACATGCCTTCAAAATGTGGCTCCAAATCCATTGTACCAGTAACTTTCGTCCATTCCTACTGTTAAGATTAAACGTTCTCCATTCGCCGTCTTTCATAATGGAACCAACATAGCCGCCACCGCCACCACCCGTTTTGTACAAGACCTTGCACAAATCTCTGGTCTCAGTGGGCACGGTGGGGTCCTCGCCGACATACCACACGTTCACGAGCAGGTTCGACAGAGCTGTGCCAGCTCGTGCTTGATCACGCTCATCGTGTCGTCCACCTTGACGTTGTCATTCAACGGCATGAGGTGGTTGGGGACGGCGAAGGGATAAGTGCAAACCTCGAGACATTGTTTTCCGGAGTTCCCCACCCACGCGTAACGGAGTGTGTAGCCCACCTTCAACGAGATAGTGAAGTAGTGAAAACAACATTCAGTGCAACATGAGTTTTCCATGGTGACGTCTTCGGCAATGAAGATAAGGTAGATCCCATTGCGGTGGTCAACGGGGAAGGGCTTGGCCTAGATGGCGGTGGCGATGACCTCCTGCACGAAGAGGCGTGTGAGGTGGGTATTATGGGAGTAACGAAGGTCGGAGTATTCGACAGTGATTAAGGCGTAAAGAGAGTTATGCACTGGGACCTTCTATAAAATAGGATAATTTCAATTTCTCATAGAGCTGAGATTATAATTTATCATCATTGACCACATAACAAAGGCATAAAACAACTAATTGAAAAAGGACATTAACCAATGCAGATAGATATCATTTGAACATGGATAATGGTCAACTCTACTGATAAAATATGTTTAATCCCTAAAATGTAAATCACAATTTAGTGCTCCAATTTTAGTGCTACGATTAGGTACCTGAAACAGAATATATTCTTGTTAGCCAATGCACAAATTGTGAATCAAAATTCTTCTTGGTTTATTCTTAATCTGATCAAACCAATAAAAATCAGAATGTGAGAAGAATTCAAACATAAGAACCAAAAGGGAATGGAGTAATTGGTTATCAAACCCCAGTTTAAAAAACAATTGATAATGACCAACACCAACAAAACAATCAGAGAACTTTGAAGACTTTATGAACAAAAATATCCGCATTATATTCAGATATTAGGACTTCATCACTTTGCTCTGCTTGCTAATATTCATTTCCATTCTTTTTCAACAAATCTTATATTAATAAAAGCATTAGCTGAAAAAAAAATGCGCATATACAGCATCAAAAAAATTATCCGAAAAAAGATAAGCTTTGCAGGATATGCCACAGATCGAACCCATGACGCAAAACTGGTACTTACCATACACAATCAAAACAACACTAAAAAAACCAATTTTTGACTCCATTTTGTTTACTTATTCATTGAATAAATCATATAATCACACATTACTACATAGGAAACATATCTTGTGGCAAAAAAAAAATGATAATTGGGGCAATAAACAAATCTACCAAAAACACGAAATTTAATTGTTGCGGCTAATAGCACCTATAAAACCTTAGCTCGTCATTTCCTTGCAACCATAGTTTTAAATATTGACCCGGTCAGAGTACTAGGTCACTGGGTCAGTAGTTGAATCGGTGGATAAGTGATTGACCCGCATGACCCGGTATGTAATAAAAAATAAAAAAAAATTATATTTATCTTAAAATATTTATAAAAAATCCCAAATTAATATAATTCCAAAACATAGATAATTAGATACCAAAATGTTAAAAAAAAAAGATCATTGTTCAAGTTCAAATAAACAAATAACAAAGATAACAAACATAAGCTAAATAAGCTAAATAAAACAGTATATATTAGAGCAGCAAGTTCTTCTACAAGCTTCCCTGTAGCCTCTCTTAACTTTCCTTCATTTGTTTTTTCCCCTCTGTTTTCTCTCTAACAGTGCATAGTAGAAGATCCATTTTAGTTGTGTTCTATATAAGATATTTTTTTATTGCATGACTATAGAATAGATATATAATGATAAATTATAGAAGTAGACCAAAAAAATAATATATTTATCGCATGAAAAAGTGAATGTTAATGAGTGATTTAAGGACACTAGTTAAAAAATTAAAAACATTTTTTAATGAGTGAATATTAATGAATCTCTCTTCATGCTTAAGAGGATATATATCATGCACACACAGAGTTCGGGACAAATACAACCTATACTTCAAAGAGAGAATGAACATACCAAGAAGTCTCACACGCTAGCAGAAAGTAAAATAAAGAGATCGTATAATAGAATTGATTATTTAACACACAATACACATATAAATCAGAGAGAGAAGAGAGAATTTTGTTGTCAGGGCTAAGTTAATCCCACAGTCTTTCAAATATATATCAAAGTCAACAATGGACGTGAACCTAAACAAGCCAAACAGTAAAAATAAAGCTTCAAAGGCAAATACAACCTATAATTCAAAAAGTTATTCCGAATTGAAGTTACAACCTGTTATGCTGTTTAACGACATATTTACTTTGAAAAAAGAAGGCTGCAGCACAATTTACAAATTTAACAACCATGATACCTATAGAATTGAAAGTCCTTGGGATTAGTACAGTAGATTACCATGTGCTTCTTGACCGATCATTTGAAAAATTTCCCACCCTAATAGCATCTCTGATACGCTATCGCGACCGAGCTGATCCACCCGCTGATTCCCAGTCCGACCGGCCGGAACAATCCGATTTTTAAAACATCGCTTGCAACTAAACTAGAAGATGCAAAGGGCTACATGGGGCATCATGTTAACAATCATTTGCAAAATCAAAATTATACCATGAACTGCCCTATTTATAAACTAACAATCACTTGGCCTACAACAATATTAGCAACAAGATCATAAATTACCTCTTTGGTTTATTATCAAACTACCAAGTATAATCGTGGGACTATTGTAACTGACTGTGTTCTAACAAAGGAATTATATTCCCATTACATTTCATATCTGCATTTTTCATGTGATAAAAATTAACATCTAATAGACTAGAACCACATTCAACAATACAGTAAAATTCGCAAAAAGATAACTCAATAGTTACCTATGAAGCAGATACCCTCTCTTCCATGCCCTTCCAATCCTTGCATAGAACTCCCCTGCCTCGCTGAATGTTATGAGATCATCAATGATCATTTCCTTCTCCTTTGGATCCATAGCTAGTGTTTGAAATGTTGCAGGGTGCTCAATCACCACTATTGGTATAAAGCTTCCTTTGCCTGTTTTTACCCTTAATTGCCTTACCCTCTTTCAGCACATGACTAAGGTATCTTCCTAAGATGAAATCTCTATTGCTTTTAAGCAAAAGTCAGTTTATAGCACCTTTTCTCATCTGACATAGGGTGGTGGAAGGAAATTGTTGATCGTGACTTAGAAATATGCTTCCCATAGGCCCACCAAAGCTTGACACCATTGAACTCATCAGCTACTTCTTCATGGTCATCCATGCTGAGAACAAGAGACTGGTTGTTCTTCCCAATGTCAGCTTTGAGCCTCTTTGCTTGTGTTGATGCCTTGGAGCTGAGAAAGTTCTCTATGGCAGAATAGGCCTCACTTCTCATGAATCTCCACCAGAGAACTCATGGAATGTGATTTGGATAGAGTAAGGTCACCAATCTTTGGGAGTGTTTCTCAATTTGGTTGCAAAGTTTGTAAGGAAAAATTGCTTAAACATGGCCCAAACAAACATCAAGGAAGCAACTATGGATCCTATGTCTAGAAATCCGAAAGAGACAAATTAACAGCCATGGGAGATCAGAAATTAGCAATTGTTCTTGGTCATTATGATTCCAAAACACAGACCAATTTAAAGTCATTACGTCTGATGCTTTTAGATTAAATCAAATAAACAAATTGAATAAAGAGAGATAAAGCACAACATTTTCAGATAGGAAAAAGAAGATATTAATCATCAGAGACTTAATCACATGATAAATACCAAAAGATTAATCCAATGTTACTTACTTCAAGCATTACTGAAACTGACTATTTGCCGGTTATGAACTACACATAATCACATCATTGCTCACTCAGGCCTACAGCAATATTAGCAACAAGATCATAAATTACCTCCTCCAATCACTCAAAGATGGTTTATTATCAAACTCCCAAGTATAATCGTGGGACTCTTGTAACTGACTGTGTTCTAACAAAGAAATTATATTCCCATTACATTTCATATCTGCATTTTTCATGTGATAAAAATTAACATCTAATAGACTAGAACCACATTCAACAATACAGTAAAATTCACAAAAAGATAACTCAATTGTTACCTATGAAGCAACACTCCCTGCTTTTTTTGAAAGACACGTGAATAAAAACATCTGATTTTAACTACAACAACAAATGACTGAAAAGTAAAAATAGTAAATACAATAAGTGAATCACTGTGGTCTGTGGATACACACAAATAGAAACAGTAAAAATTCCCTATTCAATTTTATAAAAACAAAATTTAACAAGATACATGGATTGAATGTTAGTCTCATGGCCAGTCTCAAATGCTAAAGGTGGAAACGCCACTCCACAAGGCAATGAAATATGAAACTGCTCTGGTGGAGATGATGAGGGCGGCACCATCAACACCGGAGAGCATTGATTTATGACGGTTAATTGAAAAAATATACAAACACAATTCCTTTACTCTCCAAAAGTATGAGACTCCTTAGAAATCTGATGTCAGTAGAATCTAAATAAAATGTATTATAATGATGCATGAGTAATATTTAATATAAAAAATTACAATGATCCATGAGTAACATCAAAACCCTCCTCCTTTGTCCGGGCTTGGGACCGGCTATGAAATCATAGGCGGAGTTAAAAACTTTTTTTTTTACAACGATAAAAATATAAATTATAAATTCTCCTGAATTAGCAAAATTCTCAATAAATAAAATCATAAATTCTGCTTAACAGAATTATCAAATAAAAATTATTCTGTTTAAGAGAATTATCATAAATTAATAAAGGATCAAATATGTTTGGGATACCTTTAAAATCTAAAAACATTAATTTTGTCCTCGTAAAAAATTTCATATTAATTTAGTCCTTATAAAAATAAAACATATTTTTGTTAGTCTTAGTGGCAACTCATTTAGATAATAATTTAAGGTGACTAATAGCTTTGCATGCATAATTTCATTACAAATGAATTAAACAATTTTCATGTGTAAAATTTGATTGCATATGAATCAAACTTTATCTTCCTTAAATCTCACTAGAATGTGGGAGAAAATTCCCAATAAGAGATGAAGAATTATACTTTATTGAGATTTTAAACGAAATTGTTTATTCCATTTCCAATCAAATTACACGTGTAAGTATGTTAGTCACATCAAATTATTATCAAATGTAATTAACACTACGGATCAAACAAAATATGCTTTATTTTTACATGACTAACTAAATTACTACAATAAAATTTATATGGACAATATTAATATTTTTCAAATAAAATCATAAGAGAATTATCATAAATTAATAAAGGATCAAATATGTTTGGGATACCTTTAAAATCTAAAAATATTAATTTTGTCCTCATAAAAAAATTTCATATTAATTTAGTCCTTATAAAAATAAAACATATTTTTGTTAGTCTTAGTGACAACTTATTTAGATAATATTCTAAGGTGACTAATAGATTTGCATGTGTAATTTGATTACAAATAAATTAAACAATTTTCACGTGTAATACAGATGAATCAAACTTTATCTTCCTTAAATCTCATTACAATGTGGGAGAAAATTCCGAAAAAGAGATAAAAAATTATACTTTTTTGAGGTTTTTAACCAAATTATTTAATTCATTTCCATTACACATGTAAATATGTTAGTTACATCAAATTATTATCAAATATAAATACCACTATGGATCAAACAAAATATTCTTTATTTTTACAAGACTAAATAACTACAATAAAATTTATGAGGACAAAATTAATATTTTTCAAATAAAATCATAAATTCTGCTTAATAGAATTATCAAATAAAAATTATTCTATTTAAGAGAATTATCATAAATTAATAAAGGATAAAATATATTTGGGATACCTATAAAATCTAAAACGTATTTTGTCCTCATAAAAAATTTCATATTAGTTTAGTCCTTATAAAAATAAAACATATGTTTGTTAGTCTTAGTGGCAACTCATTTAGATACTAATCTTAGGTGACTAATAGATTGGCATGTATAATTCGATAACAAATGAATTAAACAATTTTCCCATATACAAAGTGGGAGAAAATTCCTAAAAAGAGATGAAAATTATAATTTTTTGAGGTTTTTAACCATCATTAGTAATCAAACTACACCTGTAAATATGTTAGTCACGTCAATTATTATCAAATGCAATTACCAATACAGATCAAACAAAATATGCTTTATTTTTACCAGACTAAATTACTACAAATTGATTTATAATGACAAAATTAATATTTTCCAAATTTTATGGGACTACAAACACATTTACCCATTAATAAATTATAAATAAATTATAAGTTCTTCCATATAAAAGAATTATAAATAAATTAGAAACTCTGCTGATTACCAGAATTTTCTTTCATATTGATTTGAAAACTTCTGAAGTCTGACATGTGAATTTGATTCTGAAATGGTCACTGCAGAACCGAAAAAACCAAAATCGAAACATAAAAAGATTAGCACAAGATTTCAATACCTAAAGAAACAATATTTCTTAAAACATACATAGCAGCAGATACTGCAACAAAGGCAGAATATCACTGAGATAAAGCCACCTTAAATTAAACTAAAAAATCAAGAAATTCAAGAAATAATAAAAATAGAAATTTCATAATTTGAGATAAAGAAATACAACTATACAAGAAGTAAAAATAACGATTCAAGGCAAAGAGAACAAAGGTGCACACGGCAATAAAAATTCAAGGAAAACCTAACTAAAAGATGAAGACATTTAGGAAGTTAAAAATATAAAATATGATATGCGATTTGAGATCAGAAACGGGTAAGGGTTTATCGGTCATAGTGATTCAGAAACACGAACCAATGTATAAACATAATCATCTCTAATCGATGCTTGATCTAATCGAACTCTCTAATCAAAGAATCGAAAATTATTTTCAGAAACCGAAAACAGAGAAAGAACTCGAAAATTAAATTCAAAAAACGAAAACGGAGAGAGAATTAATTAATCATCAGAGACTTAAATACTAGGAATCATGGAAAGAATCCAATCATATTGTTACAGGTTCTTTTCTCATCAAATGATCGATATACCAAAAGAAAAATGCCGAAGAAACAAGATATGATTTCAGTTTCCCATAAAGATAATAAAGAAAATCCTAAACATGGCGAAGAAGAAAATATAATTTCTGAAGAAAGTGATAGAGAAAGAACTTACCAGAATCGAATAACATCCAATCATATAGTTGCAGGTTTTTTTCTCATCAAATGAGCGATATACCAAAAGAAAAATGCCGAAGAAACAAAATATGATTTCAGTTTCACATAAAGACAATATAAAGAAAAACCTAAACATGAAGAAGAAGAAGAAGAAAATTTAATTCGTGAAGAATGTAATAGAGAAAGAACTTACCAGAATCGAATAACTGAAACCCAGCGTTGATGGAAGAGGCACACGAGAGAGTAATTCGCAACGCGTATTTTTTTTATAAGAAACACAGTCTACACCGAAGAACCCCTAAAACAAGAATAATTTCTAATTAATTAATATATAAAATAAAATCTTAAATTATGTTAAAACGTTATTGGGTCCAGCCCAATCGAATAGACTTACTTAGTTAGTTTGGGCTTTTGTAGTCTGGATGGGTAGAGAAATTTCACTCTGATTCAATAACTCAAATAAAAAAGAAGTTAATTTTTAATCAAAGGTGTAATTTTAAAATAAGTTAATTTTTAACCAAAGGTGCGTGACACCTTCCAATCTCCGCTAATTAAAAAAATACAATTTTGGACTTCATTTTGTTTACTTATTCATTGAATAAATCATATAATCACACATTACCATACTACATAGGAAACATATCTTGTGGCAAAAAAAATTATAATTGGGGCAAAAAACAAATCGAACAAAAACATGAATTTTAATTACCCCGTGGCTAATATAGCACCTATAAAACCTTAGCTCGTGATTTCCTTGCAACTAAAAAAGAAGATGCAAAGGGCTACATGGTGCATCATGTTAAAAATCATTTGCAAAATCAAATTATACCATGAAAAGCCTATTCATAAACTAACAAAAAAGAACTAAAAAATTAATCAAATTCGAGAGCAAGTCATACAATTGTTTTCTAAAAATAATATAAATTACACAACAATTGTTGATGTTCGCCTCATGGCCAGTCCCAAATGGTAAAGGCGACAACGCCGCTCCACAAGGCAATGGAATATGAGACTACTCCAGCGGAGATGATGCCAGCGAGGGCCGCACCATCGACGCCGTGAGCATTGATTTGTGACGGTCACTTGAGAAATATGCAAACACATAAAATAAGTTTGCTCAGCATAAAGCATGAGACTCCTTTATATGTATAAGATGAGTATAAAAATGTATACACCAAAATAACATATTTCCTTTATATTCCATTTGTCTCTAATTATAAGACTCTTTCAGAAACTTGTTTGTCCCTTATTATAAGACATTTTTTAATTTCTAGATACATAAATTACTTTTTTTTTCTACATACCCTTAATTATTCTTTCTACAAATTAGTTTGAAAGATTTAATGTGATTAACTAAACTATTATTCAAAAGGACAGAAATTAGTTGAAAGGGTGATATAATTAGGGACGCAGGGAGTATATAGTTATATTTATAGATAACAACATATAATAGAAACCTGTGAGTAGAAAAGGTGATTTTTGTGGAGGAGCAACTGGTCGAAAGGCTTGGCGCGTGCGTCAAAGTCGAGAACGAAGGGGTCGAGAAACTTGAACTATCGCAACGCCGCGTGTCTGGCCATGTACACTCCCCTCATTGCTGCTCCGTTTCTGCTCGAATGGCAAGGTAACTCTGTTAGATCTGTTAGTTAATTTAGAATTGGAATATATCCAATTGCACAAGGGTCAGAATCTGAGTAATTAAGAGGAACAATATAATCTACTACAACTGTACAAAAAACAAATTAAATAGAACCTGTATGATAAGTATGAATCAGACACAGATGCAAAGAGATGAAAGGATCCGAGCCCAACAATGTTGTCTTCTTAAGACAATTTGTTCCCTCCAATTGATGTCAAAGGTTGATGAACAATTGTCTCCTAGGATAGAACGGATCAACGTCTGAAGATTGATGGCACTTCAAATCAACAGCCCAAACGAACAAAGCTAATGCTTGAGGAACCACTCATAAAGAGTGAAGAGTTATGTGATATGAAAATGCACTAATGTCTAAGCGAGAATATCAAAAAAGATTGACTATCAAAACTCTATCAGTTTTCTTACTTCTTATTTTTTGACTGTCTCTGTGTCTATTTATAGACAACAAACAACCCTGATGAAGAGTTGCCGATAAATCATCGCGACTCTTGGCGATGAATCATCGTAACCATCGGTTATCAGAGCGGTTGGGAGTAGTTATTTTTCTAACCTTTCCCAAGAGCGGTTAGGAGTAGTTATTATTTTGAATTGTTAACCACCTCTTATTCATAACCCATGGAGTTTAAACAAAAACTCCAACAATCCCCCACATGCATAAGAGATCAATTCAACATGACTAAATGCATATGAATATGTATGCAAGTGTGATTCCTCGGCGAGAAACAATTGCATCGAGATAGGTAGGGGTTACCTTTGAACCTTCTCTAGTGTAAACCTATCGGGTATACTAGGTTAATCGGTGGTTGTGATGCCTTGAACCGTTGACCTTTATGGTGTATACCGAGACAATAAGAGACACACAACTGCTTCCCTAGCATTGCTCGTCCTCATTGTTGTGTCCATTTTGGCAGTGGACACCTTCCTGGTTCTGCAAGTGTTGTAGAGAATCAACCTTTTTTTTTTAAGTTCTCATTGAAGCGGCCCTCACTTCACACTCACATAGGTGATTTCTTGTGATATACCTCCACATACATCATCTGAACACATCAGATTAAGAAATCATTAAAAGTCGTTATGCTTACCCTCACATACACTGTATTGTCATAGGAATGAGTATGAGTTTAAAAACTCCACAATGTTTAACAGTCGATCATGACTTAGTTGTCTCTTTGAACCTAGTTCGTGGGATCTCCACTCATCAAGGTAGAGTTACCGCGATGATCAACAATTGATAGGCCTTAAACCCATTCCTTTCGACAAATTTTCAACTAACTCTCTAGGAATCCCTTTAGTTAATGGATCCGCTATGTTCTCTTTAGACCTCACATAGTCTAT
>PYAF01005293.1:213934-228518 GCA_007407185.1 Glycine tomentella | reverse complement strand
TTCTATTCTTGTTGACGCACACGTTTAGGTAAACTTAACTCGATTCCTCGCAATTAAGCCCTATGGATATTTTACTAAATATTGATTCCTCGCATACTTAATTAAATACCCAAGCATTAAGATCATATTCACGTGTTTAATGCGATCGAAACATTATGCTCTATTCCTAGCAACGTAACGTAACGAGTAATTTCATTCAGTTCAAACCTTAAGATTACTTTCCAGTCTCACTTAGGAATTTAAGTTCGTGACCCTAGTGATCAAGTAGAATCAAGCATTAAGCGTAAAATGAAATTACCAACAAGAAATAGAACGATGCATAAATAATTTAAAGAGCATAGGGATAAGAAGAGTACACCCAATCATTAGAGAAGCTTAAGCGAACATGAGCAGAACTTCCTCGAGAGAATCACCGACTAAGCTTGTCATCGACCCTCTCTTCTGCAAAATCTCCTTACACAATTCACTCTAACTCACTTCCCTAAGGTCTACACTCACTTAGAAAGCTAAAACCAAAGAAACAAGAACAAGCAAGTGCTTGGGAGAGAAAATGAAGTGAAGAATGATGCCTTGCTCCCAAAATTCGTCCCATATTTATAGGAAATGGCCTCCTGCCTGCTTGGGGCGCCCAGGCGACCAGAATAGCCTATTTTCAGGCACCTGGGCGAGCTAGGGCGGTTCCTTGGGGAGTGTGGGTCGCCCAAGCGACCAAAATACACATGAATTGGTGGCCTGGGCGAGCTAAAGACTTAACCTTGAAGAATCCCTTGGGCCTTGGTGTCTGTTGGGCCTAATTTGCTGTTTGAGGCTTCTTCCTTTGCTTAGTTCACCCTAGGCTCCTATTTTCGCAAGCTTGGCTCTTCCGTAATCTTCAAACCTAGCAAAATTGAATCAATTAATTGGAAGAAAGCTTCTCAAAACACAAAAGCATAGCTTACCTTAATATTATGATCATTTAACTAGGTTTTTAGGGTTATCTTGTGATTAAATCTACAAAAATGACAGATAAGTGCCATGTTTGAATCCTATTTTCTGCTGATTTGTGGCACTTATCAACTAGTAGTCCACTCATGTAGTCCTCTATATTTTGGGTCCCCTCATGCAATTGGATTGCCCTTAGATTAGCCATTATATGTTGTAAAGCTTCTTGGGTCTTTTTAGCTCTTGCTCTTGTCATGGGCCCTCCTATGCCTTGTATTGGGTCTTGGTCTTAGGGTTGGTCTTTGATGTCGGGTTGGCCTTTGATGTCCTCATCATCAGATGAGACTTCGAGCCTCTAAAATGTTTTCCAGTAAAGGATGTCCATGGAGCTGCCTTGGTCAATGAGGACCTTGGACACCATGAAATTGGCGATCACAATGGAGACAACCATATGGGGTCATCCTAGTTGATAGTGTTGGTTCCCTTGAAGTCTTTGTTTGTGAATGTGATAGGAGGAAGACTTCGTGGTGACAACATGTCGACACAATTTATGTCGATGTCCCGGATGGCGTGGAGGTGATGCTTTTGGGACTGACTGGATTCTCCTCCATAGGAAAATCCACCCACAATGGTGTTGATCTCACCTTTAATTTGTTGGGTGGGCTCATTTTCCTGTTCTTGCCGAGGTTGATGCTCGCATCTTTGCTGGTGGTGCCTTTGTCTCCCTCTATTTTTTGCTTTGTCTCGTCTTCTATTGGCATCGTGATTTTTATGTTGGTCCTCTTGGTATCCTCTAGGTTTTGCACCTACTGGGTGATTGTCAGACCTCTTCACAAATTGGGCTAGATATCCAAACTGGATAAGCTCTTCAATTTTATCTTTCAGAGCCAAGAGCTCTTTTGTATTGTGACCATAACTGCGATGGTATATACAGGGTTTGGTTTTGTCTAACCCCGACCTGGGAGGAAGTGGTAGAGGTATCTTTATGGGTACCTCCGTGTTGAAGGCCTCCTCCAGAATAATAGTTTAATTGGTCGTCAGGGGTGTGTAGTGAATCTACTACCTTTGCCAGCAAACAAATACTAAAAATAAGAAAAGGCTAGGTGTCCATGCCACCAACCAACTCCTAAAAGAAAAACAAGAGCTTCCCCGGCAAACCACTAGAAGTTACGCATCGAGTTGAGCAATGATCCAATTGGAGAAGCAAGCTACTCTTTGTCACCCTGTTTCCCTTGGGAACAAGAACAAGCTCTAAAGAAGAATAATAATATCGATTAATATAGATACAGAAGAAAGGGTTCTCTATTGATTCAAACTCTCTACCTATGCTCATACTTGGGTCCTTTGAGGAGAGGCTGACGCTTGTCCGATTTGTGCCTTTTGTCCAACTTATGCGAGTTGGTCCTGGTGCCCCCTTCCTTTTTATCTCGCTTTTTTCCAACTTGTCGGACCTTATTTATGAACCTTGACATCTCCTCTATTTAAGTATAGCCTTTGGCTCATTCGCGTAGCCTGTCCATGCTATTGGGAGATTCTTTGCATAGACTATCTGCAAACTTACTAGGTCGTAGAGCGAGCTGCATGGAGTGTAGTGCAACTTCAGGGTTAAGATTCTAGATCTGGACCATAATTCATCCAAACTGGTCCATGAACTTTAAGAAGGATTCATCCTCTGCTCACCGCAGACTGGCCAGAGCAAGGAAAGTCATGCGGTGTGACCGGTTGGTTGCGTATTAAAACTGAAACACTCGATAAGAGTGTCAAAGCTATCAATTGACATTGGGGGAGTCCTCTGTACCATGTCAGTGCTGCCTCTTTGAGGGAATTTGGAAAACACGACACAAAATTGCGTCATCGTTGGTGTAGAGATTTGCCTATGTGAGGAAAGCGTCCAGATGCTCGTCTAGATCTGTAGTCCCATCATCGCACTCTAGGTTGAGTTGTTTCCAACCTAAGGGTAGGTTGGCCTCCATGATACAGTTGACAAAAGGGTGTTAACGAGTTGTCTGCCCTTCATGGATATGTATGTGGGAGAGACTAGAATCGTCTTGGGTGTTGATGGTATGTCGTGGTGTGATTCCCCTTGAGTACGTTCATGCATTATGTGAGCAAAGTGCTCGTTGCCCTAGGGGCGTCTCACACAAGCCTCCAGTTGGTCATGATCAACCTTCAACTTTTCGAGTTCCTCCTCATGGCGTTGCTCCATCTCCATAATACGAATCTGGAGTTGTTGGAGATTGTCGGTATTTGTCATGGTTGTTGGGGTAGGATTGGAGCTCTCTAGAGGTGTCTTGTGTCTAAGGCTAGACCATGTGCTAACCATTGGTGAATGAGGCTTCAGGGTAAGTTTTACTGCGGCCCCACGATGGGTGTCAAATGTACTTACCAAAATCTGGAGCTGATTGATGTCAGGGGGATGTAGCCAAGGTGAGCTCCACAATCTCGCACGTCAGACTGTAAGTATCCATTGTTAGGAGGACAAGAGGGGGGACCTACAAAACAAAGGACTACAACGCTCAAGTAAGTACGTGAGTAAGTTGAGTATGGAATATGAAAATATGAGATAGAACTTGATACTTATAAAGTAGAGTAAGAGTTGTGGGACCTTGTTTGTAGGGGTTGTTACAGTGGTGTAACAACCCTTGTAGATAATTACTAGCCTGTAGAAAATAGCTAGTAGATAATTGTAGCTTATAGATAATTGAGTATCTGTCACTTGATAAGGAGGTTGTAACATTATCGTTAATATTCAAATAATGATGTATTAAAGATAACTTGTTCAGCCCAATAACCTAGCTTCTAAGGGCGAGGCGTTCGCGCTCCTGTGTCAGGACTGACATGGAGGGCTGACGTGCATACTGGAATGCCACGTCAATTGCCACATGTATTTTGTGGACCTTGGACTATACAATTATAAATTTTATATTTCACATTGTGTATTTTGTTATCAAACGTCACATTATGTATCTATGTTAATTTTAGTATTACTTCTTCTATGTTATCTTATCCATATATATTTATCAAGCTTTTATCCATCTATATTCAAATTCTTTGAACAATAAATAAAAAATTAGTAACACTATTTTTTCTCAACTACACAACAAAAAAAGTTTTTATTGTGTAGTTGAGAAAAGATATACAACGAAAGCAACTTTCTATTGTGTAGTAGGGAGTGTTAAAAAATATTACAAGGGGCGGTTACGCCAACAAAGAAAAACTTCAAGCTTTCCCCAGCCCCTTCTCATCAATGGACTCCTGACGTATACGAAGGAGTGCGGTTCGTTCAATAAATTCCGAGTTCCGCCTGAAGAAGCAGGTGCCGCGGTAGCCGCCGAATCTTCTACTGGTACATGGACAACTGTGGCATATTTTTTCTCAACTACACAACAAAAATAAGTTTCCATTGTGTAAGAGGTAGACATACATAATGAAAACTTGTTTTCATTGTGATGGGCATTTTAGTCATTACACAAAATAATATTTTTGGGGTGTGTAAATTTGGGAGTACCAATAGTAAAAGTCCAAGATTAAAAGATCCTCTTACTAAAGCCCAAAATACATAACAATTAGGTTTAATTGTATTTTTTAATCTTAATTTTCTAATTTTTGACAAATTTTACCTCTAATAAATTAATTTGACATATTTTATCCCTAACTTTTAAGAGTCTTGTGAATTTTATTCTCCATCATTTTACTCCTAATATAATTACATTTTTTATCCTCAACTTTTTAATCTTTAAATAAATTTGCACCCAATTTTTTATTCTTTTGTGAATTTTAACCCTAACTTCTTATTTTTTAAAAATTTTACCTTTAACTTTTGTGTTTATTAATGGATAAATGATAGAGGATACAATTCACAAGATTCTTAAAATTGAAAATAAAATATGACAAATTATTTTGTTGGGATAAAATTCATCAAAAAAAAAAAGTTAAAGAAAAAAAAATGTAATTAAGTCTAACCGTAAAAATGCTTTTAATTGAAGTATGAACATAAAATGAAATTTAAAATTAATAAATAAATAAAAATTAGCACATTTCTAGCTGAAATATAAATAAATAAGAAAAACTTCAGCATGAAAAAAGAATAGGAATACTTCAATACAACCAAGAGGGGGGTGAATTGGTTGTACCTTGGTAATTAAAAATTTTACAATCAGAGTTTCCACATGATCTTTATTACTTTAAAAATTGTTTTGAAACCAAGAATCTTATATTCAATCAAATTCATCTGTCAAGAAAATCAATAGATAACTGAAATCTTTCTGTGCAAATAATTTGATTCACAAACCAAAGCAATAAAGAGATGAAGAGATTAAAATAAAGATCAGCCACAATTTTTATACTAGTTCACTTCAAATACTATGAAGCTACATCTAGTTCTTCCACTCAACACTAGAATGGAGTTCCACTATTGCAAATTAATGTTCTTACAAGATATTACAAGTCTCTCTTTATCAACCTAGATAAAGTTCAGAAATCTAAAACACTATTAGATTCTTAGAGACCAACCCCACTGAGAACACTACTCAGCAACCCCTAGAGAAACACTATCTCTAGTTATCATGCAAGAAACCCATTTACAATAAGCCAATCTTTACAAAAATCAAATAACAGATTTACAACTTCAAAGAATAAGGAACGAATTCACCTGATAATCTAATGAATAAAATACATATGAATGATTCACCAAGTTGAAAGAAAGAATAACAGATTCAATGCATCCCTTTCCTTAAGCTTTGAGACTCAATGATGCTTCACTCATCAAATCAAAAACCCATATGAATTTTGGTGAAGCCAAGACGTTTTTGAACTCAGAAAACTCACTAATGAAAGCTTATGAATGTTTGTGATTGCTCAGAATTCGAATTTCTCAAGTTCATATTCAAGAAGCTTACCAAACAATGCAGCCATAGAGATCTTTGATAGATCCTTGGACTCCTTGATTGCTGTAACCTTTGGTTGCCAAGGTCTTGTCAAACACTTCAATATCTTGATATTCAATTCTTCAGTGTCAAAAACCTTTTCAAGACCCAAAAGATGATTTACAATATGAGTAAATCTGGTCTGCAACTGAGAAATGCTCTCATTAGTGTTCATCTTGAACATTTTATACTCATGGATCAAAGCATGCTTCCTTGATCTTCTAACTTCCTCAGTTCCTTCATGAGTAATTTCAAGCATCTCCCACATTTCTTTTGCACTGTTACATCTCACAGTCCTGAAAAATTCATCAGAGGAAAGTGCAAAGGTGATCATATTTTTAGCTTTAAAATCATATTGTGCAGCCCTTTGTTCAGCCTCAGTCATCTCATCCCATTCTTTGGGAATCAATTCATTTGTAATAGTTTTCTTTGGAATAAAAGGACCCTTCACTATTGCATTCCATGCTCCTGGGTCATTTGATTGAATAAAGATTTTCATTCTATTTTTCCAAAAACTGAAGTGTTCCCCTTCAAACATAGGAGGTCTGTTTAAAGAGGCACCCTCCTTAAAAGTTATTTGTGAAGTATTCATTATTTCTTTTTAAAAAGAAAAAATGATCTTGAGCAACTTTCAAGAACCAGCTCTTGATGCCAATTGAAAAAAGAATAGGAATACTTCAATACAACCAAGAGGGGGGTGAATTGGTTGTACCTTAGTAATTAAAAATTTTACAATCAGAGTTTCCATAGGATCCTTATTACTTTAAAAATTGTTTTGAAACCAAGAAATTTATATTCAATCAAATTCCTCTGTCAAGAAGATCAATAGACAACTGAAATATTTCTGTGCAAATAATTTGATTCATAAACCAAAGCAATAATTTGATTCAGCCACAATTTTTATACTGGTTCACTTCAAACACTATGAAGCTACATCCAGTTCTTTCACTCAACACTAGAATGGAGTTCCACTATTGCAAATTAATGTTCTTACAAGATATTACAAGCCTCTCTTTATCAACCCTAGATAAAGTTCAGAAATCTAAAACACTATTAGATTCTTAGAGACCAACCCCACTAAGAACACTACTCAGCAACCCTTAGAGAAACACTATCTCTAGTTATCATGCAAGAAACTCATTTACAATAAGTCAATCTTTACAGAAATCAAATAACATATTTACAACCTCAAAGAATAAGGAACGAATTCATCTGATAATCCAATGAACAAAATACATATGAATGATTCACCAGGTTGAAAGAAAGAATAACAGATTCAATGCATCCCTTTCCTTAAGCTTTGAGACTCAATGATGCTTCACTCATCAAATCAAAAACCCATATGAATTTTGGTGAAGCCAAGACGTTTTTGAACTCAGAAAACTCACTAATGAAAGCTTATGAATGTTTGTGATTGCTCAGAATTCGAATTTCTCAACTCCACAAAACACATAGCAATGGGTTCTATTTATAACAGCTTTCTAACTGAAAATAATCGATTAAACACGCTCCTGTAATCGATTATTTAGCATATGTAATCGATTAATTCAAGAATGTAATCGATTAAAGTGTTTTTGATATGTTATGGGTTTGAGCTATGAACATTATATTCGATTATCCTGTCACGTAATCGATTAAAACAGGAACTCATGATTTTCCAAATACACTGAGTTATCGATTATTGAATTTGGTAATCGATTAAGATAGAGAGACCAATATTTTCAAATGCACTATGTAATCGATTAAACCGATATGTAATCGATTAAATTACCAAATCATGTTAGTCATAGGCATGATATGTAATCGATTACGAACTTCTGTAATCGATTAAGACAAAAAGTATGTTATTTTCAATTTTAGCCTAGGTAATCGATTAATTCGATATGTAATCGATTACATTGTTCTTAATTTGTTTTCCAGAAGGCACGAAGAACAAAATAATCGATGCCAACATATCTGTAATCGATTAAAACTGGAAAACTTCATTTTTCCAAAAACTTGATTTTAATCTGCCTTATTTATTAAATGCTTTTGCATTAGCCTTCAATCTAACAATCCTAAATGAATGATATGCATGATATGCACATTGGATTATCAGATACCACTTGTTTCCTTTTACAATAATCAAATTGATCTTCAAGCTTCCATGGCACTTTTAAAATAAGGCATGTTGAAAGCACAAAACTCCAAAGCTTGATTCCTTGTCCATCTTCTCATGACTCCTCTTGAATCAACAATCTCCCCTTTTTTGGCTTTAAACATGCCAGATCTTCAAGTTGATTAAGCACTGGGACTTGGAGATAAATTAAGAATTCATTTGATAGACTTCAAGCTTTTTAAACCTGTAAATTTTCAATGCCTTTGCTAAGAAACAAGTGTTAAAGCATTTGTGATTCATGAAACATTCAATTAACCATTGTACAAACTCATTAGTTCCCATTTTACACAATTACTCCCCCTAAATTCCAACAATCATTCATTTCAAATTTTTTAACAAAAACTGAACCAAAAACAGGGGCAAACAGAGTGTTTTTTAAATTACTCCCTCTTAATCAATTCTCCCCCTATTTGGCTTGTTAAAAAAGTCAAAAACAATTCATGCACAGCGGATAATGAACTGGAAATATAGATAACATTAAAATTAATGTCTTAAGGGGCAGTACATAGGAATAAAAAAACAAACTTAAACTTTATAAAACATTGTTCAAATAAAACTAAAACAAGGAAACTTAAAAAACAATCTAAACAATCCTAAAATTCAACTGAGGCATTATCATTCATGTTGGCCTCAATTGAATCAAGTCGCTCCCTAATTTCTTCCAAAGCTTCATGGGTCTCAGCCTTGAAATCCTCTTGAAGCTTGAGCATACTGTCCATCTTTTGAATCATCAATGATTCAAAGTCAGAATAGGCAGGTTGTGGATGCTATGGATGTTGTTCTTCTTCTGAGTCAGCCACCACTTGTTCTACATCAGCAGCAGCAGCTTGTTGTTAATTGGCCATAACCCATCCATTGGGTGTTTTTCTCATCCCCATTTTTGTGAGATGTTTCTCCTTAATCAGACTGTTGGAGGAATTTGTGTTGGCAACCACTTCATTCTCAACATCAATGTTGAAGTGATCAATCAGCCTAGAGACAAAGATAGGATATGGGAATGGGTAGTTCACTAGCCTCTTGGATTTAAGCATGATTTCCTCAAAGATAAGCACCCAATTCATGGGTATATTGTTCTTCAGCCCATAGACCAATTGGAGGTCTTCATCAGTTTCTTGGGCATGATTTGTAGCCCTAGGAGTGATGATGTAGGTAACTATGTAGTGGAGGACCCTATCCTCAGAAGTCATAGGTCCTGTACCCAGCCTAGTCCTTAGCCTCATATGAGGATCATGAAGCATCTCTCTACAAGTGTCTGTCTTACTATATCTCTCAGGTTCTTCATCAAACCTTCTAGCACCCTCACATACTACCCCTGCAACTGATTCCCATACTTCTGGAGTGATTCTCATCTTAACTCCCTTCACCTTGGACTTCATGTCACCTTGCATTGAACCCTTCAAGCAAATGTAAAATACTCTCACCAAATCAGGGTAAAAAATACCCTTCATCTCTAAGAACCTTCTCAACCCTTGGGCTTCAAGGAAGGCAGGAAATTGGAATCCCTCCCTAATGAACCAATCTAGTTCAAGGTACTTGGGAGAAGCAACAGGCTTGGTTGCATTGAACTGAAGATAGTTCTTTTTGTCTGACTCAGTAGAAAACCACAAGTCTAGCCTGTTTGCAGGTTGGGGAGCAGAGGGATTGGAAGAAGACTCACCAGCTTTTCTCTTGGATGTCCTCACTCTCTTTGGGGTTGGGTTAGACATGGTTAATAGGTTGAAGGTTTGGACACAAACTAGACTCAGAAAAGACAGAAAATGCAGAGAGACGGAAGTAGATAAGGTGCAAGGAATTTTAGGCATAAAATACACTATATATAGGCACAAATTAGACCTTTAAACGTCTACAATTTCAAAAATATAGTTGTTGTTGACAGTTTAATGACATTGGGCTCATTTTAAAACGGATTGGGCAGTTAAATTACCCATAAAAATCTGTCAGATTACGTTCAACAGCATGAATAATCGATTATTTCGTTATGTAATCGATTATTCCAGTGCAGATATATCACAGATTTAACACATGGTAATCGATTATTTCACAAGGTAATCGATTACAGAGCACTTAGACAGAGGTTGAAGATGACATGTAATCGATTCTTTTTCAAAGTAATCGATTATTTGATAGCTTTTATGAATTATACAGGTATCAAAGCATAAGTAATCGATTATCCCGAGTGGTATTCGATTATTCCAGGGAGACTATCACTTCTAATGTTGAAGGTAATCGATTACAAGTCTTTAGTAATCGATTATTCCAGTGAGACATGCACTTATTTAGAGAATTTTGATCAATGTAATCAATTATCCCGATGTGTAATCGATTATTCCAGAGATAGTTGAATTCAGGCAATATGAAGAATAATCGATTACTTAATTAATGTAATCGATTACTTGAGCAAGATTTTCATACTGAATGTGATTTTTAATGATTTTAATCGATTAACCCTGTGGTGTAATCAATTATTTCAGTCAGTTTATCAGATACAGAGCATTTAGCAGCTTTTATGCAAGGTTCTAAGCAATCATACATTCTTGTGACATTTTAGCTTTAATTCATCACACAAAACACATATAGAACAAGCTAGTTTGTGTTATTTTCATCAAGAATACCTAGCATGTTTCTAAGTGCATAAAATCTATCCCTTGGTAATGGTTTGGTGAATATATCAGCAAGTTGGTTATTGGTGTCAATGAATTCTACCTTTATGTTACCTATTTGAACCTGATCCCTGAGGAAATGATGTCTAATTTCAATATGCTTTGTCCTTGAATGCATTATTGGATTCTTTGATATGTTTATAGCACTTGTATTGTCACATAGCAGAGGAATTTCATTCAATTCTACTCCATAATTTTGCATTTGTTGTTTTAGCCACAAGCTTTGTGCACAACAACTTTCAGCTGAGATGTATTCAGCTTCAGCAGTAGATAATGCAACACAAGATTGTTTCTTGCAACGCCATGAGATTAATGAACTTCCTAGAAGATGACAAGTGTCACTTGTGCTTTTTCTATCTAATTTGCACCCTGCAAAATTAGAATCAGAATAACCAATAATATTGATAGAAGCACCTTTAGGATACCAAAGACCAACTCTAGGTGTAGCTTTGAGATATTTGAGAATCCTTTTTACAGCAGTAAGATGAGACTCTTTAGGATTAGCTTGATATCTTGCACATAAGCAAACACTGAGCATAATATCAGGTCTACTAGCTGTCAAGTAGAGTAAGGATCCAATCATTCCTCTGTACTTAGACTCATTAACTTTCTTTCCACTTTCATCTGAATCAAGATATGTTGATGTAGCCATGGGAGATGCAGCATCCTTGCTTTTCTCCATCTCTAATTTCTTGATAATTTCAAGACAATACTTGGATTGATTGAGAAAGGTTCCATTCTTCATTTGCTTTACTTGAAGTCCAAGGAAGAATGTTAGTTCGCCCATCATTGACATCTCAAATTCATTCTGTATAACTGATGAAAAATTCTTACACAACAAGTGATTAGTAGAACAAAAAATTATATCATCCACATAAACCTGAATCAATAAGAAATCATTTCTATGCCTTTTGATAAACAAGGTTTTATCAACATTGCCCCTTGAGAAAGATTGTTCAAGCAGAAATTTGCTTAACCTTTCATACCATTGTCTAGGAGCTTGTTTCAAACCATAAAGTGCCTTTTTCAGTTTATAAACATAGTTTAGATGTTTGAAATCAGTAAAACCAGGAGATTGTTCAACATATATGTCTTCCTCAATGTATCCATTCAAAAATGCACTTTTAACATCCATTTGAAAAGGTTTGAAATCCATGAGACATGCATATGCAAGTAATAACCTGATTGCTTCCAATCTTGCAATCGGAGCAAAAGTTTCTTCATAGTCTATGCCTTCTTCTTGGTTATTGCCTTTAGCCACCAATCTAGCTTTATTTTTTACTATGATTCCACTATCATCAAGTTTATTTCTAAAATCCCATTTTGAACCAATGGGTTTAAGAGATGAAGGTCTAGGAACAAGTTCCCAAACTTCATTCCTCTTAAACTGATTGAGCTCTTCACAGCATAGGTTCTTTAATGAGGATCTAGTAGATACTTCCTTTGAAACTTCACCTATGATGTTATCAAGTGATAAGTCTCTTATTGTTCTCCAATTTTTAGGCAGTTGAACAGAGGTTGTGGGTTTTGCTTCAGCACTTGGTTCTTCATTTTTGGTTGAGGATTTGTCCAATTCAATAAATTCTTCCAACTGTCATGCATCACCATCAATCTCTTTTTCCTCCTTTCCTTTTACCTTCTCCAATAATCTTCCCTCTATTATTATCTCCATAGGTGACATATCCTCCTTCTTTGAGAGTTAAATTTGAAAGTAGGGACATGTCTCAAGTCATGTGTCTAGAGCATCCACTATCAAGATACCAAGTTGAGGATCTAGCTCTTAAACACACCTGCAAAATTCAAATCAGATTTCAAGGGAAGGTACCCAATTGAAGTTAGGTCCATAGGGGTTAGCATTTTTCTTTCTTTTGGGAATCCAAATGCAATCACCATTAGGCACATAGAATCTCCTAGCATAGCATTTAAATGATGTGTGCCCTTTTTCCATACAATAGTTGCAAGTGACAGATTTTGAGGTTTTTCCAAATCCAGAATTTTGATTGACTCTTGAGTTCTTTTGCTACTTTTGATTCTTCTGTTTTGGAGGTACAAAAACTGTTTTTCCAAATGATTTTGAGCCATGTTTATACCCCAAACCAGAAGTATCTCCAGCATACTTTTGCACACTTAACATTTCAGCCAAGTTGCATTTTCTCTTGTAAAACTTTCTCAAGAGATCAATTAAGTCATTGTTTTTGGCTAAAAGCAACATATACTTTTCTCCTTAACTTTGTTTGTAATCATCAAAATCCTTTTGAAGTATGTTATACTTATCAACATTGCTAGAGGAAGAAGCACACACACATCTAATCAATTTGTAACTTGAAATAAGTTTTTCATTTTCTTCTTTCAAGTTGCAAATCTCATCTTGCAATTCAGTTATTTTAACAATATGCCATCTAAGATTTTCACTGAGCTTATTATTGGATTTTGGAAGCTTTTGGGCTTCCTCATGCATTTCTTGAAAAGCATGAATAGCTTGATCAAGTTCAGAATTTACCTCATCTCCATCACTTAGCAAATCATCATCATCTTCATTGATTATGGAGATGAGACACATATTCGCTTCTTCATGTTCTGTGGAAGAATCTGAAGTTGTTAACTCATTATCTTCCCAAGCTATGTATGCTCTTTTAGTTTTCCCCTCCTTTTTCATCTTGCCCTCTCCTTGTTGTTTCCTCAAGTAGATTGAGCTCTCAGATTTGATATGGCCTGGCTTGCCACACTCAAAGCATGTGAAATTGTTGTCCATCTTCTTGTTGAGGTTGTTGTTGCTGTTGTTGTTTTTCCTACCTTTGTTGAACTTTTTGTTTTTGTTCTTTTTCAGAAATTTGCTGAACTTTCTGACCACCAAGTTCACACTATCTTCTTCATCTTCTTCACTTGTTTCCTCTTCTTTTTCAGCTTTTAAAGTTGCAGCCTTCAAGGCAATGCTTCTTGTTTTCTTTTCTGCATCTTCACAAGATGTTAGCTGAGACATTTCAAGTTCATATTCAAGAAGCTTACCAAACAATGCAGTCATAGAGATCTTTGATAGATCCTTAGACTCCTTGATTGCTGTAACCTTTGGTTGCCAAGGTCTTGTCAAACACTTCAATATCTTGATGTTCAATTCTTCAGGGTCAAAGACATTTCCAAGACCCAAAAGATGATTTATAATATGAGTAAATCTGGTCTGCAACTGAGAAATGCTCTCATTAGTGTTCATCTTGAACATTTTATACTCATGGATCAAAGCATGCTTCCTTGATCTTCTAACTTCCTCAGTTCCTTCATGAGTAATTTCAAGCATCTCCCACATTTCTTTTGCACTGTTACATCTCACAGTCCTGAAAAATTCATCAGAGGAAAGTGCAAAGGTGATCATATTTTTAGCTTTAAAATCAAATTGTGCAGCCCTTTGTTCAGCCTCAGTCATCTCATCCCATTCTTTGGGAATCAATTCATTTGCAATAGTTTTCTTTGGAATAAAAGGACCCTTCACTATTATATTCCATGCTCCTGGGTCATTTGATTGAATAAAGATTTTCATTCTATTTTTCCAAAAACTGAAGTGTTCCCCTTCAAACATAGGAGGTCTATTTAAAGAGGCACCCTCCTTAAAGGTTATTTGTGAAGTATTCATTATTTCTTTTTGAAAAGAAAAAATGATCTTGAGCAACTTTCAAGAACCAGCTCTTGATGCCAATTGAAAAAAGAATAGGAATACTTCAATACAACCAAGAGGGGGGTGAATTGGTTGTACCTTGGTAATTAAAAATTTTACAATCAGAGTTTCCATAGGATCTTTATTACTTTAAAAATTGTTTTGAAACCAAGAAATTTATATTCAATCAAATTCCTCTGTCAAGAAGATCAATAGACAACTGAAATCTTTCTGTGCAAAAAATTTGATTCATAAACCAAAGCAATAATTTGAT
>PYAF01005293.1:196882-213834 GCA_007407185.1 Glycine tomentella | reverse complement strand
AAATTAATGTTCTTACAAGATATTACAAGCCTCTCTTTATCAACCCTAGATAAAGTTCAGAAATCTAAAACACTATTAGATTCTTAGAGACCAACCCCACTGAGAACACTACTCAGCAACCCCTAGAGAAACACTATCTCTAGTTATCATGCAAGAAACTCATTTACAATAAGCCAATCTTTACAGAAATCAAATAACATATTTACAACCTCAAAGAATAAGGAACGAATTCATCTGATAATCCAATGAACAAAATACATATGAATGATTCACCAGGTTGAAAGAAAGAATAACAGACTCAATGCATCCATTTCCTTAAGTTTTGAGACTCAATGATGCTTCACTCATCAAATCAAAAACCCATATGAATTTTGGTGAAGCCAAGACGTTTTTGAACTCAGAAAACTCACTAATGAAAGCTTATGAATGTTTGTGATTGCTCAGAATTCGAATTTCTCAACTCCACAAAACAGAGCAATGGGTTCTATTTATAACAGCTTTCTAACTAAAAATAATCGATTAAACACGCTCTTGTAATCGATTATTTAGCATATGTAATCGATTAATTCAAGAATGTAATCGATTAAAGTGTTTCTGATATGTTATGGGTTTGAGCTATGAACATTATAATCGATTATCCCGTCACGTAATCGATTAAAATAGGAACTCATGATTTTCCAAATACACTGAGTAATCGATTACTGAATTTGGTAATCGATTAAGACAGAGAGACCAATATTTTCAAATGCACTATGTAATCGATTAAACCGATATGTAATCGATTGAATCAGCAAATCATGTTAGTCATAGGCATGATATGTAATCGATTACGAACTTCTGTAATCAATTAAGACAGAAAGCATGTTATTTTCAATTTTAGCCTAGGTAATCGATTAATTCGCTATGTAATCGATTACATTGTTCTTAATATGTTTTCCAGAAGGCACGAAGAACAAAATAATCGATGTCAACATATCTGTAATCGATTAAAATAGGAAAACTTCATTTTTCCAAAAACTTGATTTTAATCTGCCTTATTTATTAAATGCTTTTGCATTAGCCTTCAATCTAACAATCCTAAATGAATGATATGCATGATATGCACATTGGATTATCAGATACCACTTGTTTCCTTTTACATGAATCAAATTGATCTTCAAGCTTCCATGGCACTTTTAAAATGAGGCATGTTGAAAGCACAAAACTCCAAAGTTTGATTCCTTGTCCATCTTCTCATGACTCCTCTTGAATCAACACAGCACCCTCTTTAATTTCCTGTTTCTATTCATTAATTAATCTCAACCAGCCCCCATTTTCCTTCAAGTTGAGAGAGTCTTCTTCTCTATTAAAATAAATGTAAGGAAAATTAACTAAAGACAAAAAAAAAACCCTTTTTGTTCCCTAAACATGCAATTCTAATTATTCTATACATAAAAGCATAATAAAATCTAACGGTTTGACATCAGATGACATTATAAATTTTTACACTTTCTTCTTTGATATATTTACATGATTATTAATTAGAGAAAAAGCGTTATACATAGAAAATAATCATCCAATCACAATCTACCTTATATATTAACTTTATTAATTTTTAAAATAATTATCTTAAAATAATTTAACGATAATTTATGAATTGTGATTTTTTTATATCCGCATATAAGTATATTAATATAAGAGTACCAAATGTATCATAAAGATAGACAACAAGTTCTTGTCATAAGTTAGAAGCTATAATATCAAGCTATTGAATAAAACAAAACTAAACTTGAGGACCTAACAAAAAGAAAGTTACATATAAGGTTGGCAAACTGGGTCAGTCCATCAAAAATGGGTCGAATTGGCTCTAGCCCAACAAAAACATGGATCAGGCCGAATTGACCCACTTTTGCAAAGTGGGCTGAAAATGCTAGTCCGTCCCATTTTAAGGTGGGTTGGTGGGTCAGTAGGCTAGTCCACCTAAAAATAAAAAAGTTAATTTTTTTTAAAAAAAAAGACAAAAAATTATTTAAAAAAATACAAATGTAATCAATTTATGCTATCATCACCCACTCCTATCTTAGTGAAAAACTTCCAATAGTCTGAACTCGTTGCTTTCCTTTTCTTCTTGGTTGGTTCATCAGCTTGAGATAATTCAATAGGTATTGTAGAATTTTTAGTTTAACCAATTAAGTCCTTTAATTTTTTAGTTTACACAATAACTAATGCAAAATGAAAACCACTAATAAATCTCTACTGACAAGGCATGATAAAATAATTGAATAAAGAAACCATAACCTGCTAACGAGCTACTGCAAGTTTTAAGAGCTCATCAGCCTCGGAGAAGTTCATAAACCATCATGTTAAAGGATGATCTTTGGTGTCACCTTTCTCCTTACCATTCACAGTATCAATTGGTACTGTAGAAACCAAAACAAGGGAAAGCTTAAAGAAATAAATCTGAAGGGGAAAAAACTTAAATAATAGTAGGAGTTGGAATAACATTGAAAGGAAAGTACCAGGACTTGGTAAATTCAAACAAGGATGAAGCCTAGGCACATTAAAAGCAAGATGATTCTCTACACGTGCAAGAAAACCCTCCAAGGGTTTAGGAAAAACAATCTCATTATAATATTCAACAACCACAGGTTTCTTCCTAGACTAGGGGCCAGACTCATCTTCTGGATATAATTTCAAATGGTGATACCTATAACCACAAAATCCATTAACATAAGTTATTCAAAAAATGCAATCTCCCAAGTCTCAAAGCCAAGTAACCAGCCAAGAGTAAACCATCAATTTCATGCCTGAAGTACCACTCTCTCTCCTAAATAGTCCCTAAAGTAAAACAATCCACTTAAGTAGTTCTAAAAGTATTAGAAATCAAGCTAAATAGTCTCTAACATTTTGAAATCAAGCTAAAACATTTTGAAAATTATTTAATCATTAGTGGAGTTTATTAAACTAAAAAATTTATTGGTTAAACACTTAATGTTCCAACATTTCTTATGATTCAGACATTGAAAGTAAGTAAGCAACTAACCTGTGGGGAAAAAACGAAATCAAAGGATTGAAAGGAGATGGCAACACCTTCAGGACGAAGGAAAGTGGAGGCTAGCGCGGACTACGGACCACTGGTGGTGCGGGGACGGAGACGCCGGTGGTGCGAGTGCGGGAGCAAGATTTCTCTCTACAACTGGGTCTGCATCTCTGCGAAGTGCGAACTCACAATGTCACGGTCATGGGTTTGCCTCCAGCCTCCTTAGTCATCACATTGCCCTAGGGAGTGCGGGATGAGGACTACGACCATGCGGGTGTCGTTCAACCGAGGAACGAGAACGAACCGCGGTCGACGGAACGAGGCAACAAGGTCGAGGAACGAGGCAACGAGGTTGACGAAGGCACGAAGCTCTCTCAGTCTCTCTCACTTCTTAGCCTTTCTTAGCCACTCAATAAAGTAAAGTAATATTCACAAGCTTTTAAGCTTATGCCTGATGACTTATGAGCAGTCAGTTGTAGTGTAGCGTATCGGTATTGTTGGACTATTGACCCGGTGGACTGGCCTAATTTTGGCCCGCATTTTTGTGGACCGGGTTGGCCCGACCTGTTTAGTTAGTATAGGTTGATAATATCAACCCATTCCACTTTTTTTCATGAGCTTATTAGGCTGACCCGTCGGACCAGACCCATCTTACCAACCCTAATTAAAACAACATTCTCACCCACATAAATGACACCCAACCCAAATAATAAACCAAGATTAAGAAATCCTTTCTTCGGATGGACATTCAAATTTTGAAATTCCTTAGAGTGTGACAAATCTTGCTGAACTTCTTCCTCATTCCTGTCACAAAAATATCCTTTTGTCTCTACCAAGCATGTTCTCCCACTTTACCAACCTCAATATCCGTGTCCTCCTTACTGACCAAAGGATATTTCGTAAAACCAATCTCCCCGTTGAACACTTCCCCGCCATCAGTGTTGTCCAGTACTTTATCATCTCCTTCTCCCTTATCACACCTTTGAAGAACGAGCTTCTCCTCCACCAGACCATGCCCTAATTGCTCTCATCACCTTTGACTCCATGCTATATCTCCACCATCTTGCTTCTTCCCACTCTGCCTCTCTCCATGTCTTTTACGGCAACCACCATCTTTCCTCCACTCAATCTACCATTTCCTTGTGCCACCAGTAGTAGTCCTTCACATTCAGCAGCACCACGTGGCACCCCTCCTCCTAACACCTCGGCTCCATCGCTGTTGCGAACCCTACAACCTTCACCACCAGACCACCGTCTTCGTCAGCTGAATGCCCTTTCCCTTTCTTAACCCCCAACACCAACCCACCACCAAAAGTAGCAGCAAGACCACCACCAACACTCCCACTAGCATCCCTCTTCCCAAGTTTCAAGCGCATGACGTTTTAGTCCTTGTGCACACAGGACCCACCCCCATCGCACAAATGTTGTTGGTGGCTGTGTCGCACATCGCCACCATTTTGCAGGAGGTGCGTTAGCCAGCCCCGCCACCTCGTAACAGGTGGCAACGACGGATCTCTTTGCCGTCGTGACCCTCCTTCCCAACTCACATTTTTATCACCAAGCTCAAGAGAGAATACGAGAATTCAAAATTTTCTCTTAATTAAAGGGAAAAAATTGTTTGATTTGTGAATTATGATTGAATCACACTCTAATTATAACATTAAATTCTATTAATTAATGTATTATTTATTTATAAATTATATTTATATGTTTCAATTGGTCCAAGACTCAAATCTGAATTAATCATTCGAAATAAATTTTGTTGGATGGATTGTGTGTTTATTGTCCTCAATAAAAATTAATCTGCTTTTAGTGAACATATCATGTCAGAAAAAAATAATTATATTTATTATTTTAAATCTAATTTACTTGGCTAAGTTTGATGTTTTTGGCTTTATTAACGAAGTATCTTTTATCTTCTTTTAAAAGAAAATCAAACAAAATTTAGAGGAACCGCGATGGGCATGGGCCTTCTCCATCAATCAAATCAATAGTAACTTCCTACAAGGCCGTTACTCCCTCGAGCGTGGCAGTTACGTGTCGCACGATAAGCTCCAGTGCCTTTAGAACCATGCCACGTGTGCAACGTTGGGCACGTGTTAGATTTCAAAAGGGGCACTTTAATCTATATAACGAAAGGCCGTTTCCTTTCCTCTGACCATTGAAATTATTGAAACTTAGAAAATTTGAAGAGTTTGTTTATTGTGGAAAAAAGAAAAATGCAGGCAGCAAAGAAAGCCATAGAGACCTTTAAGGAAGCCGCAGCCAACATTGGCGCCTCTGCCAAGTCTGGCTTGGAGAAAACCAAGGCGACTATCCAAGAGAAGGTTTTTTTTCCCCACATTTTTCTTTCTGAGAATAATAATAATTAAATAATGAATGTTCTATGTTGCCATTACTTAAGATTCATTGTTCATGATATCCAAACCATCTTTTCTTTGTTCTATGTTGGTATTGCTTGATTCATTGCTGTTATTGTAGTTGAATAATAGCACACTATGTAATTAATATTATCGTGCACATGTATGTGTCGTTCACAAAAATAAAACATTAATCATATATAATATTGTTTTTTGAGTTTAGTTTCTGAGCATTGTTACATTCTAAATCAATCAAGAAATTATGATGGTTGTCAACAAACTTATCATCATATAATTAGATGATCCTGTAGATCTCAAAACTGTCAATGCATGTTAGAACTATTGAATTTTTTTTCAAACGGAGCAATCATGGATGCAATTTTTTTTCTCTAAAAGACATGATTAAACATTATTCTATAGACAATTAGCGCAAAAAGACAGTCATGCATATTCTACACGAACTCATCTTCAAACTATTAAGCATTTCTAATTATTGTTTGGTTATTATACTAGATCAAATATGAATGCGTATATATATACCTGAACAGAATGAGAAGATGAATGCAGAAGATCAAACTCAAATGGATATGGCTACCAAGAGGAAAGAAGAGAAGATCAATCAGGCTGAGATGGAGAAGCAGCAGGCCCGTGAGTACTACGCCGCTGCAAAACAATCTGCCCTGGCTGAGCACATGGCACAGGGCAACCACGACACTGCTGGGCCTACTTTCAATTGAATAATAATTAATGATGTTATGAATGTTCATATGGAAGTTCTCCTTCAAGTGGGCCTGGGCCTACTTGCAATTGAATAATAATTAGTGAAGTTTGAATGTTCATTTGGTTCTTGTAATTTATGTTCTGTTCTATTTTTAGTTTAGGGTCCTTGTACTACTGTGTCGCATATGTTGTGTACTTGTGTTGTCTCTCGTATTTTTTATTTTCTTAATTATGGGACCAATGTTGTATTGTACAAGGGAACATTTCGTTCCGCGAAGTTGCTATATCTGTTTGTTTCAATAAGTAAAAGTTTAGTAGTGAACTAATGGTGCTTTGGATTTTTTGGGGTTTTATTTTTTATATATAAAAATCTGTTGGAAGCAAAGAATAAATTCTGGAGTTAGAAAACAAAAAGATGGTGAGAAATGCGGTTCGAATTTTGACGCTTGACATGTGTGAACGGTTTTGGAAGCAAAAAAAGTGCCACAGAAAGCAAGCTTCTCTTTAACACATTAACTATTCCTTCTAAGGATTTGTTGATATTTTGGTCATGCTCTTTCAACAAGATTTAGGCCTCGCCAATGACTATAAGTTTTTCATCTTATAACTTTATAATAGTTCATTGTTTAATATATTATATAATTTTAAAATGTACACTTTATTATTATGAGTTCGATTTCGATTCAACCATAACTAAACTAGTAAACTATGAACTAATTCAAAATAATAAACTTTTACGGGTTGAATGATCAATCCAATTCTAGAAACATGATTAATGTCATCAATCCAAAATATTCTCCCATCTTTCTTTCTTTTTTTCTAAAAGATATTGATTTCTTTCCAAATTATAAACTTAATCTGCTTTATTTGGCAAGCACTTTACTATTTTCGTGAAACATGACAACATCAAAATGTTTACCATCATATCATGTATGTAAAGGTTGAATATCACAAGACCCACCCAACCTGTCCCCTACAACGGAAAGGAATGGTATAAACTCACGACTACAAGTACAAGAGTGCAACTGTGCAATTATTGTTGTACGGGTGAAGTCACGTCTAAAGCTCATTTAATTGTACATAATGTTTAATGGATTACCTAAACATTCATGTTTTTTTTTTTTGAAAAGTACTTAAGATTTGAAATCAAAATTCATATCTCCTTAACACATGATAAAAAAAAAAATTCCTAATAGGAGATTTGAATCTTGAAACTAGAGTTGGTCAACGGACTACAAAATAAACGCATGCTTCCCACAGACCATTTCCGGCCATAACAATTCCGTCGGAATTGTAAAGTTTTCCCACGGAGTATTCCCACGAGTATTAAGGTCGTCGGAAAATTTATTTTATCCCAAAACTTCACACCATAACCCTAGCCGTCGTGTTGATGTTTTCGTTGCCCTTATCAATCTCGTAGTCGCGTTCTCCATTGTAGTGACTCACGCAAGGTGCAACTTCGGCATCATCACAGTCCTTTCTCTATGACGAGTACAGCGTGCTCTGCCTCGTGTTTCACCGCGTTGTCCATTGAAGTGACATACAGGTACCTATATCCTGGAACTCTTATTCGTTGATTTGCTAGGAAATAGGGTTAATTGGTTTCAAATTTTTCTGCATCCACTTCCGTGTTGTGAACAGGTATGCTGTCTTTGTTGTGGGGTTTTGGTTAGGAGTTTCAATCAGAGGGTTTTGGGTTTACATTACTAAGTATGTGTTATGTTCTAGGTTAGGGGTTTTGGGGTTTTTTTTCCTAATTGACAGGGTTTTGGGTTGTTGTGGAATCACTATATAATTGTAAAAATTGCAAGGCATTTGTAGATGGTGTAATATTGGTATGTTTTGGTTCGATGCATTGCATCTTTGCTTACGGCAAACAACTGCCCTGCCTTTCTGGTGATGGCAATTTCTACGTCGAGAGATGCTTTGGGGGGTCCTTCAAATAGTGCTTAGGTAGGGTCCCATGGTGTGGCAAGTACTGAGCACCCAAAATAAGGGGTTAAGGATTGTTTTCTCATGAAGGTAATGAGACTATTCGTTCTTCCAACTTGGGAGATTGCTCACATGGCAAGTTGACAAACATGGATTATTTGTGTTGGTTAAGAGAATAAAATAGTATATATCTATTGGAGACTTGGGTTCCATCCTCAAATGTTGGAACAACCCCATATCCCATGCTATAGAGTATATATGCACATCAAGAGGCTCCAATCTAATTTTCTGAAAATCCATTTTAATTTATCTTATACTTAATATATTACATCAAGGGTAGACATAAGATATTCCCATAGCTTATGAAAATAATCTATAAGGAGGTACAGTACCAGTTAAGAATTAATTTCTGAGTCTGTCAGAGTTGTCCTAAGTTTCAACCTCTATGTCCGATTGTGTGAAGACAGACATAAACTTCATTGTAGCTTTGCTACAAGCTCGTGCGAACAACCATACACTTGCTGGCGGGAACATGGCGTTGATATCTTACTTGAATGCTCCAATCACCATAGTTGTTGTTGAGACCAACCCCTTAATGGCTCCCCACCTAAATAGCAAAATTGCATAGACATTAAGAAGTCTGCAGAAAGAAGGAAAAAAAACAGAATAACCAACAAAACAAAAGTAACTTTAAAGGAAAGAAAAATCATGTGATAGAGGTCAAAATAGAGGTAACTTTTTCTACGAATGATCATGGAAGAAGTCTTTCAAATGTTATTATGTTTCTAAACCAAAAAATGCACTAGAAAATGAGGGAGAAATCAGAATCGTACTAAAAAAACTATAAGGAAACGTCTCTGACTAACAAAAACGAACAAACTAACAATTAACATTGGCTGATAGTGGGAAAACAATTGTTTCCAAAAAATGAATTTTTAAATTAAAACCCTATGTCATGGTTAGCGTCTATAGAATGTGAAAAGCTTCTATCTTGACCGCTATTGCAGCCGTGATGGCCATGTGTTAAAAATTATATATGCATAAATTAGAATAATAATTCCTCATTCATTTTTCCCTCTGTTCTCTTTCATATATTTTTCCTCAACATGAGGTTCTTATATATATAAGAGCAGTTCAACAACCTCCTAATAATACGAAATAATAACAAACTGATCTAATCTTAATTCTATTTAAATATAATAATAAAAACTGCAACAACCTAACAAATCCTAATAATAATTTGAAATTTAAATTATACAATTCAACACTCCCCCTCAAGTTGGTGCATGAATATCGGTCATGCCCAACTTGCCAATTGCTTCTTCAAACACTCTTCCAGGAATGACTTTGATCAGCAATAGGTTCAAGAGGTGCTTCAGGATAGTCCACTTGCTTCGGTTATATGAGGTAGAAAGAAAATTGAGATACGGGAAAGGATTCAGAACAATAACATGTTCATATCAATAAACTTCAGGGATGGTCTATGAAGATTCAGAACAATGCAACTGACTTCACATCAATGACCTTCAAATAGAATACATGCAGGGAGAATTGAGATATGAGAATGCATTCGAAACAATCACATGTTCATGTCAATAGACTTCGGGTTTGATCTATAAAGGACTCAGAACAATGCAACGAGCTTCACATTAATGACCTTCAAATGATACGAGAAGGACTCAAAATAGAACCAAAATCGCAAAGGTTATGCGAGGCAAAAATGAAATTTATGATAATAATAATCATAATTTGTAAAGGAATCGGAGAAGGTGAAGGTTAAGGAGGAGATGGATGGTTGGGTATAAGTGGAATACATTGAAGATAAGATAAAAAGATAGAAGGAGATGTACGTTTGGGAATGTGAAGAAGAAAGACTCTAAAAAAATAAAGCATCGAAAATATTTTTTTTTCATGGAGGATACCATAACTCTCATTCATGGAAGAATCATGATTCTCATTCATGGAGAAAACCATGGCTCTAATACATGTTTTTTTCATGAAGGATACCATGGCTTTGATACCATGTTAAAAATCATATATGCATAAATTGGAATAATAATTCCTCATTCATTTTTTCCTCTGTTCTCTTTTATATATTTTTCTTCAACATGAGGTTCTTATATATATAAGAGCAGTTCAACAACCTCCTAATAATATGGAATAATAACAAACTGATATAATCTTAATTCCTATTTAAATATAATAATAAAAGCTGTAACACCCTAACAAATCCTAATAATAATTTGAAATTTAAATTATACAATTTAACACATTGTATGGTTATATTTACTGAGTTTACACCATTTCAAGCAATTTTGGTTATTCAACTTTTAGGAAGTGAGCCAAGCTGGTAAACAATGCTATTTTGCTATAAGCTATGTTAATTATGCATTTTCATGAGTCACTAACGTAGTTATCTCGAATGGTTTTGATAGAGTATTTAAGAGGTGGTATCGGTTAATTACTTAATTAGTCATTTTTCTTCTTCTTTTTTATTTAATTGTTTAGCTTTTGTTAATTAATGAGATGAGATGATGATGATCACCTTCTTAACATGGGAGAGAGATTTGATTTTGATGATATTGATATCCACAGGGAGTTTTGTTTTATTGTTTGAATCAGCTGTATAATTATTGTTTAAAATTAGTGTTAATTAATTAATTAGTGCTTCTATTTACCCAATCTCATTTGAAAAGTGTGTATGTTGTTCTTTAAATAAAATATTAACAAAATACTCTACTCTAAAAATTCAGTCCCTAAAGAAGCCTAATTAGACATCCATGAAGAAGGATATTGCACCGATGAATGAATAGAAAGAGAAAACGAACACTACCAACAAATTTCATGGACCCACTTTTTGGGATGATCTTGTCTTCTGCAAAAACATCATCGTAGTCACCAAAACATTTGGGTGGAAGCAAAATAAATTAAACAAATGGAAGTAAAAAAAAAAAGGCTTTGTGCGTTTTAGAGATCAAGGCACTCACTGCACTATTTTGCATGACATAAACACTTCAACCCAACACCACAATGAGAGAAGAAAGAAAGAACGAAGAGAGAGAAACAAAATTATGGACTTTCTAGTGTTGTGGGTGACTGGGTGAGAAAGAAGCTGATGTGAGTTGAGTGTCGCATCCAGCTGTTTGTCGAGAGTGAGAAGTAAGGGTGAGGGTTAGGATTTTGATTTTTCTCCTTATATATAAGGGTATATTTGTAATTCAGTATAGCGGAGGCGGGGATGAGGCGAATATCACCAATACCAACCCGCCCCCGCCCCCGAATTTATGTTGTGGGGAAAACCTGAACCCTATAAACTCGATTTTCCCCCATTAAAATCGGGGCGGGTTCGGGAGGGTACCCACAGGTTCAGGTCCCGTTGCCATGCCTACTTCTCAACCTCCACCACCACCGTCTACTCAGGACTAACTATGATGACCACCAATATTTCTATCTTCAAACCCAATTTTCGATTATAACAAAGGGGAGAAATAGGAATTTTGATTGTAAAAGAGCTAACAATTTTAAATAAAAGTGGTTTTGGAGTATTTTCATATGTTATCTCTTTAGTTATTTGTTAACATTTATTATTCTGCTACCACATATGTCATATATAATTTATCTGTCATATTTTTGCCATGATTGAACTCAGGGAGAGTTTAACTGCATTACATTTATTTCACTCTCTTAAAACTTTGATTATTTTTAAATAAAAATTTTTATTGTTTATCATCATAAAAAAAGGGAGATTGTTAGATCTGGATGATCATTCGTCTCATCCACCTTGAATTTTGATGAATAATAATAAGTATAAATTAATGATGTTCTAATGAGTTTTTGACAAGTGGACAAGATCAATATGTTAAAGGACTTAATAATATTATGTATCGTCCACAATCCAAGAGAGAATGTTCTGTTTTATCTAGCGTCCAACATGCTACAATCAGATGGCATCCACCCTTGTGAAAATGAGTATTATACACTATCTTTTAGTTAACTTGCGCATCCAGTCTCAAAGAAACTAAAAAAGATTGAGAATGACAAAAAAGGAAAGTGCATGTGTTCTATTTTATACAAATTCAATTTTCCTCTCTTTATTTTGAATTGCTAATGTTTGAATTTAAGAAAAGGACAGTATAGAAGAGTATAAAAGATTTTCATAAAATATTCTCTTAAAAGTCGCTTTCGCTATGAACAAGAAACATATACTATGGTTCATTCCTTTCTAATCAGAGCATGACACATTGCCTTATCCTTCAATGCAATGTTATCAAACCCAGTCCGGACCGAGATCCGGTGGCCTAACCAGGTCGGTTCTGCTTTCGGACCAGTTACACAGTTGACCCGATCAAACCCGGTCAGGTCGGATCTCGGTTGGACCGGTCCGACCCGGCAGGTTTTTTTTTAAAAAAAAAATTTACAGAATTGGATTTTTTTATTTATATTTTGGAGTATGGATGGACTTTTCTTACTCAAATAATGTTAGTTACATACTTATATATAATAAATACATATATAATTTTGAATTTTTAATATATATCGGGTCAAACTGGGCCAATTAATGGCTCACCGATTGGACCACTGACCCATTGACTCACTACCTCGACCGGGTCAATGACAGGATCGGGTTTCACAACTATGCTTCAATGTTGATCCTGTAACGAATCGATGTTGATCCTATAACGAATCGATGTTGATCCTGTATCGAATCCTTCACTAAAATCTATAAAAAGGCTATCTCCATCCAGGAAGGAATTGACAAAAAATCTTACAAGAGAGCAAAAAAATATATGAAGCAAAACTCTGTTGAAATCACAAGACGAATGATATACAATTTTCATTTGTTTACTCTTTGCTAAGAAAAGTTATTTTGTATTTGAGCTTAATTGTTTATTCACTCATTGAGTGTTACAAAATACTTGTATTCATCCAAACTTTTGTTTGTGAAAGTCAGGAGTGGCTCAGTGTTAAACAATACTTGAATTTCTAAGATTCATGGAGAGTCTAAGAAAGTGTTAGAAGTGGTATTAAGAATAGTTGTAAAGTCAGGAGTGGTAGGTTAGAATACTTCTTTTGTAATCAAGTTTTAATTAGTATAACCCTTTACTAGTGAGTAAAAGAGAATTGGACATAGCTCAAGTTTAGTGAACCAGTATAAACCAAGTGGAATTTCTACTTCTCTTCATAACGATTTATTGAGCATTCTTATAGCACTTTCTATCACATTTTTAACACCAAGAACATATTTCAAAAATATTTTAAGAACTCTTTCTTTTATCAAGTCACTAGATGACCATATTGGTCTTCATTAAATATTTGTTTTATCTTTAGTGGACGACTTGCCACACACACACACACATACACACATATCACTATCTATATTTGCTTTAATATTGCAAAAGTTTATATCTTTTATATACACATTATTCAATCTTTTTTTAGTGTGTTTATTGTTATTTCAATTGGTATCAGAGCAAAGGTCACAAGTTCAATTCCCAGCAGGGGCAATTGCTGAGGGGGAGATTGTTTGTCGGGTTGTGGCATCAATTGTCCTGTGGCAGAAGCCCAGGTGGGTCAAATCACAGTTGACTCGTGAAGCTTGGACTTTTACTCTCTTAAGTATAAATGTTGTGCCCTGACTATAAGTTATAGCTTATGGCCTAGTAGTAAGCACTCAATCCAACACCAACATGACAACAACAACCTCGAATACTCTAGTAGCCCTGAAGTCATTTCCATGGTGCTAGTAGGGTGCCCTCATTGCCTTATGAATATGATGGTCAATAAGAATAACCTCAAGTGCCCTAAATGCAAAAGCACTACTTTGATTCATTTTGTTGATGACAACAAGAACCCCACCATAAAGAAGGGATAAAGTTAGGACATGTTAGATTTAAACTATAATCTCATTTTTAGGATATTTCTTTTATATTATATTTTTTTTATCTTTTTTAAACCCTTTCAATTAGCAGTGCTACATGTGCTCCACTTTTTAATTTTATCTCCTTTAATTAAGAAGGATTGCACAAAAGATTTGAGTATAAGTAGTACTTCATCTTAACTTTATCTCCATCATTATGGATCATAATAAATAATGTAAACCTGGTTATACAAAATAAAAGACTGAATGCAAGATATTTTGATAATCTATCATTGAATTTCTCATTTGATTCATAAATAAGTAAGACCATTTACCCCTACACCAATTCTCTTTAATGTTTAAAATATACTTCATTAACATCTCTTATATATTACACTAACATCCTATGTTACCTAAGAAACATATTACATTATAAATTCGTATAAGAAGAGTTTTTATAAAAAAAAATTTAAAAAAAGCAAAAGGTCATATGAAATCTTAGAGATTGTCAATGCAAAATAAATAATATATATACCCGTGATGTAATATTTTTTTACATGATCATTTAATCACAAATCATCATATATGATAAGTTTATTAATTTTTACAACTATCTTAAAGTCATAGAAAAATTTCTCATTACTTCATGATGTAAAAACCTTTAAATTGACAATACATGCTTATTAAACTCAATATATTGAATTCCAAAACTCAACATTTGTTAGGGATATTTTTAGGGAAAATGAAAAAGAGAGAGAGAGAGAGAGAGAGATAAAGGTGGTGTGTATAGAAAAAATAGATGGAGACTAATTCACCATTTAACCCCAAATAAGATGCCCATGTTGGTTTGATAGCTTGGTCCAAATCTTTATGTGGATAACTCTTGGTAGTTCTTAGTTATATGATAATAAGGGAGATTGCATGTTTCTTTAACATTATTGTATAATATTGTTGTGATATTGTATTTTAGGGTGTGTTTGATTAAGGAAAGAGGAGAAAAATAGAAAACAAATGGTGTAAAGCTCACACCTGCTACATTCTACTGTAATGAAAAAAATTATATTTCTAATTTTTTTTTTTCATCCTCTGAATCGGATATACTCACAACAAATTTGGGGGTGAGTGACCTCATAGCGAATCAATCATGTGACATTATTATATATTACATATTAAATATTTGAAGAAGAAAATTGAATCTGTCATCTTCAAAAATGTTAATAATTCTTCAAGGCGGAAGCTAGCAGAGACCGTGGTTTATAGTGCACCACTTTTTAATTACCGTTAGATTCATCTGGTCCCTATCTTTATACCATACATCCTCTGTACAAGATTGCCAATGCAACACCAGTCAGTGGCCATTGCAACCTCTTCGATGGTTGAAGTGTATTTTCACCTTCTACACCACTATCGCAGACAATTTCACAAGGCTATCAAAATAATTGGAACATAGTAACACCTATGACCTGAACTTCATCAGATCCACCAACCAACTACCTACCACACCCTCCGATTTTCCTCTGAAAAGGGGGAAAGCCAAAACACGATTCAAACCAACCATATCTGAAAAATTAAAAATGGAATGAGAGAAATAATTTGCAGTTCCAGTTGCAGCAAATGTGGTTTTGGGTTTCTCAATTTCATTCTTCCCCGCGTTTCCTTTTCCTTATTTATTTTTTTTATAAAAAAATTGATTCAACGGAGATACTCTCTTTTCGCTCACTTGCTGGATAAAGAGAGATTGAAACGAAAGGAGAACTGAGTATACGACATTATGATTTCTTTGATCAAGCCATTCGGAACTGTGTCTAGAGTAGATCGGAAGCTCCAACAGGGTCCGAGTTTTTTCCGGCAAGGGAAGTTTTTTGAACGATGGGAGTGGAGGGTGCACCGTCCCAGGAAATCGTCTCCCGACAAGGCGGTCGTCGGAAGCAGGATTACACAGGAGAAGAATAATTTGGTGTGGTATATGTAAAATATACCTATTAACATGAGATTAATCCAATGACCAATTATTCTTCAATTTAATCTTCTATTTCAACCGACGCCATAATGCTTAAATTCAAGCACATACAATGTGTTAAATGAATGAAGCAAACATTTAAAAGTTTGACTAGCCTCTTCTGAGTTATTCAAGAGTGTGATTCTATGTTTTTAAAATTCTTGTCAATGCCCTAAAAAACGTGCATGAACTTCATCTAAATACGATTCCTCGCATTAAAATATTCTAAATAAGTTTTTAAAATACAATTGTTTATACATGACGCTTTCTTTCTTTCCCATTAATACTTTATTTCCTTAATAATTTCACCTATAAATAATTTTCAACTTTCAATATTCATGAAGCTTAAAAAGCATAATACAATTTAAGAATTTTCGATGCAAAGACTTAGTAACAGATTGAACTATGTTTAGTATTTTATAGTATAATATTAGGAAAATTCAGAATGACGTGATACAATCGTACAACTCATTATGTTCGAATCGCAGCTCCGATATATTTGGAGAATTTAGAGCATCTTTTCCACAGGTTGTACGTAACTCGAACAATTATTCCATACAATGTTTCGCGGATAAACAACTTAGATAACATTCAGAGAAAGAAATGGTTCTTTAGACAAGCAAACGTTGCATATAATAAAACGAACCAAGATTGCACAATTTTATAATAAAAATCATTATTGATGAGACATAAAAACGTGACGTAACTTGTGAGGCCAGTTTGAGTTACAGCATTATAAAGGAGTTACTTAAGTTACAAATTGTAAAAAGAAATAATGCATCACAAGAGTTGTATTAAGCTAACTTTGTTGCTATGATATGAACAAATCAGTTCACCAGAGTGGACAATGGATTACATAAACTCGTCATGACTTGTCTGCTATTCAAAAAATGCTATTTGCATTAGAAAATGGTTCCGGCAAATTCACGTCGTGAGGACTTATCACGTAAAAAGCGACACATATGGTTTGAAACTCAGATTGGGCAACTTGGTTTGCACATTGGGGATGTTAGAATCACTTAACATCGCTCCTTGAACGGGGAAAAAATAAAGGGAAACATCATT
>PYAF01005293.1:165630-188945 GCA_007407185.1 Glycine tomentella | reverse complement strand
TTTTAATGAGATGAGCTTCATCTAAGATCAAGTATTTCCACTTTTTGCGCTTGAAAACTTTGGAGTCCTGAATAACTAATCTATAAGTTGTTATGCATACATGAAAGGAGTTAGGTTTTAACCATCCTTGCCTTTTAAGTTTTCGCTCCTTTGCACTTCCAAAATAAGTCAAAATTTTAAAGGCAGGACACCATTTCAGAAATTCAGTCTCCCAGTTAAGCATTACACTAGTTGGTACCACAATTAAATGTGGGCCCCAAATCCCTTTATCACAAGCAAGATGTGCAAGCAAAGAAATAGTCATAATTGTTTTTCCAAGCCCCATTTCATCTGCCAAAATTCCATTCAGTCTTTTTTCATACATCGTGACAAGCCAATCCAATCCAATATGTTGATACTCACGAAGAGAGTACTTGAGTAGAAAAGGGAACTTTGTACGCACATTAGTTGTGGAGAAGGTGTTTCCAGTGGGTTGTGCTGATCTTGCAGCAGCAGCTGCATCAGCAATTATATCCTCACTTTCTCTTTTTTCCAAATTTTCATGAGGTGATTCCCACTGTTCTTCCTGAAACTGTATGGTGGCAGCCAGGTGCTCACCAGACTTGATATCTTCATCCATAGGAATGACAGGATCCTTCTGCCCAGCATCCTCATGGACTGGAGAATCTGAATGTTTCTCTGATAAAGCAGAAGCATAATCAGATTCAAATTCCCCATCTTCGTCATCACTTGGGTCCTAACAAACATAAGGGGGAGGGTGCAGAAATAAAATCAATGTTTTAGTACCGATAAATCAAGCCATAAGTAACAACTAGAGGTGAAAACCGCTTACCTTTTTATATCTTGCAAGCAGTTCTTCAACAGGCATGTCACTCTCCTTTTGTAATAATGCAATCTACAAATAACAATTTTGTCATGAAGAGTAACTTACCAGTATGTGTGTGTGTGTGTGTGTGTGTGTATATATATATATATATATATAGAGAGAGAGAGAGAGAGAGACCAGCTTGACTGGATCAATGTTTATGGGGAAAATTTCCAAAATTCTATATTATTATTCAGAAATAATTTGGGAAAAAGATAGGCGGATTAGCTCTTAACCTCGTCCTTGGGATCAATTGTATCAACTCTTTCCATATTTTCCTCCTCAGATAAGGTTGTTTCATCATCCTGATCATTTTAAAGAAGTTAAAAAAAAATGGAAGGCAACAACAACCAAGAAGTGAAAACAAGTATATAAGTAAACCTTCAAAAGAGTTAAATAATTGATTCAACCAACAATGTCAAAAACTTCTGTAATATAAAATCTAATCCAATAAGTTATATCCAACAAATTATTGACTTCAAAAATACTTTGATTATTATGGAAGGATACTAGAGTTCTGAATAGCAAAACCTTGTCATATACTACATTTGGATTTTGAAACCTATACAGCAAGGCTTGGTCTACCAGCAGATCACTTCATATCTAGTCATTCAACTACTAGCAACCTCACTTCTCTCCATGAGCAAAGGCTTGATACATAAACTGCACATGCTAACAGAAACTACAACACACACAAAGGGGGGAAAATCCCTCCATAGAGCTTCAGCCATGCTATAGTCAGCCCTCAACTGAAAATGTTATATTTGATGTTTGACCATTTTGTCATGAGGTTCAATCTGAAAATTACAACAAAGCTAAGCTGGACATTTGCACTGGTGGCACTTGAGAAAAAGAAAATGCGAATCAGAACAAATAGTAATTAGGATAATTGCAAAGACAAATCAGCTATTTGATTTGGGAATAGCACTTGATTACTGGCTCAGAGACCTTGCTGAGGTAGTGAGGTCCACAACAATTAGGAAGCATCTCCAAGATTATAGGTCAACCAATAAAAACTAATTGATAATTTGTATGCACCAAAGGAGCTTCATTTATGATTTCAATTGTAACAGCATTGGCTATACTTTATCACCCATTTAGCACTTCAAAGATTATGTATGTGCAACTATCTTCAAATGCACCCTATTTTAATTTATATGCAAGTTTTTTTTTTCATTTATGTTGTTAGGGGAACAGAACAAGTAGATGCCAGTATCCTTACACCATTCACAACTTCATACAATACGTCAATGTCACACCATGGGGAAAGCAAAGTATACGTCTGAAAGAACAAAAATAGTGGTCGCTTTGCAAACTTTTAGAACATTATATACATGCAATACCTGCAACAGATATAATATAGGGGCCAAATACACACAACTGGCATGGAGATAACAGAAAACAAACTACCAGCCCCACACCTACCTACCTCATTGATGATCAAAAGTAAAACCAATTAAACAAACTAAAAAATGAGAATTATTTATATCCTCAAACATAATGTTACCTTATCTTCTGTGACAAGCAAAAAGTCACCATCTTCCTGACAATATTCCAGAGCAGATGTCAGGAACACAGCAAAAGGAATTAACAATTGAACATTTGTTGGACAAAAAAGGTGCAATCAAGGAAAAAGCATAAAGTGTGATTATCCCAAAAAGCACAACAGTCGAACATTTGTTGGAAAAGTTCAGAGCACTTGTGTGTTCTCTCCAAGGTCACCCCTTAATATTATCCCAAGAGTTTTATTAGTCATAAGTCCCCTCTGCCTTAATATCCAAAACTACCTCTCTCCCTCATGGATGTCGCAGGTCCACCAAAACTACCTAATTCATTACTTAGACATCACCAATTTACAATCTTATACTAAGACTGTAATTAAGCTGAACCGTTCAAATTAGGATGAAGATGAACAGTAACTTGCTCATAGCCATATCCAACTGGGGGATCAAGGTAGTTCTCCAGTGATTTGTATTATTCCATGCTAGATTTTCAGCATATATTAATATATTATATCATTTATTTTTGTTGCCTGCAAAACCACGGATCACTGAGATCTCCACCATCATGGGCACATGGTTGTATCCTTCCCAACCTGTCAAGGTTATTCAGATTGCTAATGAATCATTACCTCGAAGGTCCAAACAAAGTCTGCTAGCATCTAAACTCTAGATTCAAACCCAGAACATGGTCTTGATATTTCTAATCAAATTTTCAGATACAAATCTACTACTAGTTTGAGGGTTAGGTCAGTTTCCAAAGATGACAAATCATGGATTCATTTTCATTCTATGCATAGTATTAAATAGCGCCGCTTTAGCGCGCAATCTCGCACCAGGTGCGGTTTGCGGCACCCAGCCGCTACGTCCGTGCCGCAACGCGACGGTTTCCAGTAGCGGCAGGTGGCGGCAGTGCGGTGGGCAGCAGGTGAGGCGCGATAGCGCCGCTACTTCGTGGACGAGAAAACAGTTGCAGAGAGGCTTAGGTATCGGGGGCAGCCAGTTGGGAATTTGATGAAAATTAAGGGCAAAAGGGTAAAAGTCCAGCAATAAGTGAGGGTAGTTTGGACTTTTACCCTTTATTTATTTATTTATTTTTTTCTGAAGTGGCTGTGGCTATTGATCGCTGAAGTGCTTCTCCCTCAGCAAAATCTTTCCCTTTTTCACTTCCCACTTTCCCTCCCTCTTTCAGTCTTTCCCTCCCGAGACGCCGCTGGCCCGCTGCTGCCCTGCATCATCTTCTCCCTCCCTGCAGTGCTTTCTCACACTCTTTCTCTCCTGACGAAGCTTCTCCACTCAGTCCACTGTCCTCTTCTCCGCTGTTTCTTTCTTCTTTCAGTCTGCTGCACTGCTACTCTGCATCATCTCCTCTTTTGGTCTGCTGAGCTGCTGCGCTGCATCATCTTTCTTCTCCACTGCTACGCTGCATCATCTCCTCTTTCAGTCTTTCCCTTTTTCCAGCACACTGGTTTGTAGCATTTGTTTCTGTCTTCTTCTTCTTTTAGCCTTCATAGTGTTCTCCTTCTTGATATTAGCTTTGTTTCTGCCTCCTCCTCCTTCTTTTAACCTTCACTGCAGCAGCAGCAACCCCCAGTGGTTTCATGGCAGCGCAGAACAATCCTGATCCAGTGGGTTCTTGCGGATTAGTTATTTTCTTTCTTGACTTTGAAAGAGCCATTGAAAATTTCTATTTGACTCTACTTGGATCATTTGTGTTCCTAGAATGTTATTATGTAGTTACTTTCAATGAATTAGTATGTTGCTTCCTTTATGTTCCTTGAACCCTTGTTTTGAATGTGTAGTATTATACTTTTCATTCCTCATTTCCTCCTATTTTGGGTGATTTCTTATCTTATAGCATTTATATATGTGTAGTATAATTTATTATATGAGTATCCTATGGACTTCACAGTAGCGGCTTTACCGCTACCCGTTATACCGCTATAGCGTTTTTGGGGTCAGCCGCTACCGGCCGCTACCCGCTATTTAAAACTATGATTCTATGGCAATTTAGCATTAAAAATGAACATTTTTTCTGCTTTTCTTACAGCAGTGAATAGTTTATCTACACTTATTATCTAATGGTGCCCAAAGGACTCAAGGAGTATCTTATATTCAGATGAACATCTTCATTTTGGAAAGTCTTTTTTTCCCAAAAATTGTGGAGTTGCAGGAGAGTGAAGGGAGAAGATGAAGTGAAACATATAGTAAGTCATCAAACATGTGCACTCTTACATTGACTGATGGATAATTCTACATCACAATTGCTGCGTCACTTTATCACTTATGAAGATGTGCCACATATAAGCCAGATCTGTGGATCCCTTACTGTGTGGGCAATTAATTATAAAGGATACATGTTTGTCTAAAAATAAAATTAAGCACATTATCACCTCTTCATCAGTAAAATCATATGCAAAATCTTCATTGGCTGTCTCACTGGGAACCTCTTTTATATTTTCAGATTGACCATCCTCACATTGAGATAGATTGTTTGTTGGTGTAGCAACATCACCATTACTTTCATCCTGTTATTAAAAAGTGGGCATTACACTAAGTCCTTAACTCACTCTGCTATTCAAAGTGGTAAAATTAAAACACATACAACTTACACAACGTCGACCAGAGACCATGCTGGAGTTGCTTGTGTCAACTTCGCTGACTGATAAAAGATCAGCTCTGTTTTCTGCAATATATTAACCACGTTCTATGTCAGAAACAAGTATAAATTGTGCAAAACAAAAGGCATGTATACCTGAAGCTAGTTCTTTCTTACCATCACCAGCTCTAACTATTTTCCCACCATCTTCACTATGCTCTGGACTACTTCCATTCATTACAGATTCTCCTAATTGTAAAATAAACAGTGGCATAAATGCTCCAATAGTTTATTAAGGCAATTACAATAGATGTATTAAGGTAAAGCTTATGAGAAATTGGCTTCCCTTGATGAGAAATAGAGAATAACTCAGAATTCCAGAACACAAAAAAGAGGATGGTTGGTAACTTGGTATAGTAAAACTGCCTCTCTCTTTTAAACTAAAGAATATTAAAAATAAATAAATCTCACCTTTCTCCCCAGCATAACGTTTAAGTAACTCCTGAATCGGAAGATCCATTTCATCACGCAAAGCAGCCAATTCCTCTTGCCTTTCTTCTTTAGTTATAAGAGCCTCATCTTGCTCAATTGTTCGCTCATCATCCTCCTGGAAACAGTACCATCATTAACATAAGTCCATATATGTCTTTGGACCAATCTTCACACATTAAAACGCCACAAGAAATAATCGGATCAAAAACAGAGTTGTTCAACATTCAAATGAAACTCATTATTGAGAATAATTCAGCAATCCACATGGATAAATTAACAATTGTCATAAGTCACAACAAGAAAATGCAGAATGTATATTATATAATGCCTTTTAAAAGATAGAAAATATTCAGTAGGCACATGAATAAGTCAACAATGTGGCAATCAGAAAGTACAAAAAGCAAACGATATAGTGCTTTTTTAAAAGAAACAAAAGAACAAAACATAATAATATAGGAATACAACACTCTTTTATAGGTGTTTTAACAAAGAAAATGAAACAGTACCTGAGCTAGTGGAACCTCACATATCCACACTATCCCAAAGTTACATTTTTAGCAAAACAACTACCAAGCATATTGTTTCTTCTATTACTTACCCAGAAAGACAAAACATATTTAATTCTCCTTATCATGCGGCAGAATTCTAGTAGTACTTTTTTTTTCCAAAAATATGAACTTCAGTCAAACAAACAATGTGCGGATTACCAAAACCAGTTTTATTAATTCACATGTAGAGTGGAAGGGGCACCAATAGGAAACCAGAATGTCCTCCAATATATTCCATAATAATGAAAGCATCAATTTGATCTTAAATAAATAAATATTAAAAAGTAGAAACTCAACCTTTACCTAGGCTTTTGGAAGTAACAAGTTGCCTTCACAGACAACATGCCCAAACCTTAAGAATCTGTGAGTTTTATGATTGTGTAGCAATAATCAAAAGAATAATATTTAAAAAAATTACCAATTCATCATCAGATTGCACATCATATTCTTCATCATTGTCAGCTGCATCTGATTGATACTCCACTACAATTGGATTGAATTAAGTTAGAAAAAGAAGTGATTTCCATTTATAACTTCAAAGATACATCTCTCTACCTACCAACATCAGCTTCCTTAGGTTCATTAATAACATCATGTACATCTTTGCACTGAATACTCTTGTGGTGCACTGCAGAATTATTCTCTGCTGATTTATAAGGATCCCCAAGATTTTCAGCCAACATTGTTGAGTACCTAACAATATATAAAAGATAAGGTCAACAAAGTCAAGTGGCTACCAGTTTCCACAAAAGATAAGTGGAAAAAAAAGGGAATCTACCTCTCAGTTTGCCCTAATAGAAACTCAAGCTGTTTGTCAAGTGCCTTTTTCTTCTTCTCATCAAGTTCCATTTGATGCTTGTAAAGAACCTAGCACAATAATAGATGATGAAATGAAGGTCATTAAATGAAAATTACAAAAACTATGGTAGCAAACAAATGAATTTAGAAAAAACAAATTACCAGCTTTTCTATTTTTGTCCAGAATTTCTTGACATCCTTAGAAATATTAAGTGCAACTTTTCTTAACCGCTGCTCCTCTTCCTGTACAAGATACAGCTTTCATCACACAAAATTACAGGGGGGAACAAAAAAAACATACAATCACTGAATTATGCTTTCAGTAACTTATAATAATACAATCAAAACATTGGTAACTGTGACAGGTTATCAGTGCTTTCATTTATAGAAGAGAGATCAGCACCTTCATCTTTTTTTCACCTCTTGTAGCCTGATCTAACATGCCTTTGCTGGCTCTTAAAGCTACTTTTTTTGCCTGAGCTAATTTCCATTTCCTCTCTGACTCAAAGTCCTGCAAAACAAAGAACACAAGCAACATCTCCAAATTAAAATATTGTAGCATTGAACATTACAGATTTTGAAGGTGAAACTAGTGGATACCTTTGATAACCAAACCATCTCTTCTAAGACATGGTCCCAATGAGCTTTGGGTCGCCGAGGCTCTCTTGGAGCTTCAAGAGCCTGACAGAGCAAAAAGTCAAACTTAGAAAATGGAAGAGAAAGATACTTTTAGCAAAATAAGCAATTACAAAGATTCTCATTGGACAACTTCCTTTTTCCTCTTTCAGGTTGTTCAAGGAGGATTCTTATCCTCTTCTAGTCTTTCGCAGCTCTCTATTTTACTCTAAATGAATTTGATAGAACTGGACCAGAATAGAGAGAAAAGATTGCGTATTATTACTATGGTGCTTCCAACACCCAAGATAGGAACAGATGAGTTTCGAGGTCTCGCCACCCTCCAACATCCAAAAGATACCCTCCCAATTCCTCAACAGACTATTCATAATTTCTTCACTAACTAACGGTTAGTTATAACTAATAATTAGTTATCCTAGTTGTCCTAACTCCTAACTAACTTGACAAGCTACTAAGGCCCTTAGCCCTTCCAAGGATATCTCCTAACACACTTTTCCACATCTATCAATACCCCCCTTTCGAGATGGACCTTGTCCTCAAGGTCAAGTTGAGGAAAAACAGTCTGCATTTCATCAGCAAGTTCCCAGCTATCTTCATGGTGGGGTAAGTCTTGCCATTTGATGAGAACTTCCTTTCTTCCATCTTCTGAAATTCTACTCTGCAATACTTTCTCTGGTTGGGTCTGCAGTTTCAAATTCTCATTCAGGGCTGTTGGTAGTGGTTGAGGGAAACAAGGGGGTTTAACCGCTTTCTTGAGCAGCGATATATGGAACATCGGATGTATCTTGCTACCTTTTGGGAGTTCCAGTTTATCAGCGACCTCTCCTATTCGCTGTATCACCTTATAGGGTCAATAAAATCGTGGACTCAGCTTCTCATTTGGCTTTCTTGCCAGAGATCTCATTCTATAAAGGTGTAGTTTCAAAAAGACCAAATCTCCTTCCTGAAAAACTAGCTCCCTTCTATGCTTATTTGCATATCGTTTCATCTGATCCTGAGCCTTTAGCAAGTTATTCCTCAATTCCTGCAATAATTCATCTTTGTCCTTACTCAACTAATTAACCTCCTCCAATCTAGAAGGAATGTCAGCTCCTTTAACTCATAGTGGGGGTTCCTATCCATACAAAGCTTTAAAAGGAGACATTTTGGTAGAGATATTGAAGTTGGTATTCAACCAGAATTCAGCCCAGGCCAAGTGGTTTGGCCACTGTTTAGGTTTGGTCCCAGTCAAACACCTCAAATAAGCTTCTAAGCACCAATTAGCTACTGTATGCCCATCTGTTTGGGGATGATAGGCAGTATAGTGTCCTTCCCTTAAGCTTTTGGTAAACCTCCAATGACATCCATGGAGATATCAGTCCACACCTTAGTTGGATAGGCAGAGGTTGTAGCAGCCCTACAAGGGCTAATGTACTGGCCTTATTCCTCTGACAGATTTGACATTCAGCAACATAATCCCTTATAGTTTTCTTCATTCCTTGCCAAAACACTACACTAGCCACTCTCTTGAAGGTTCAAAAAAAACTCCGGGTGTCCTCCCAAAGGGGAGTTATGCAATTCTTTCAAATGTAGAGGAATTCTAGTGGAGTTTTTGGACAGAACTAATCTATCCTTGAAGTATAGTTTACCTCCATGAATGGTATATCCATGCTTCTCTGCTGTTTTAGTCGGAATTCCTTGATAAATCTCATATAACTGAGTGTCAGCTTGTATTTCTTCCTCCCAATCAGCCCATTCCTCCTCCTGCACCATTGAAATTGCTGAAAATGAAAATTGTCGAGATATTGCATCAGCTACTATATTCTCCTTTCTTGGCCTATACTGAATATCAAAATCATAACCAATCAGTTTAGTGGCCCACTTGAACTGTTCCTCACTCAGAAGCCTCTGCTCATTTAAGAACTTCAAACTCCTTTGATCAGTTCTGATTATAAATTTCTTTCCCAACAGATAGTGCCTCCATTTCTTCACTGCTAACACCACAACTATCAGTTCTCTCTCATATACTGACTTGAGTTGAGCCCTGTCCGAAAGAGCCTTGCTCCAAAAAGCTAAGGGTTTCTCTTCTTGCAATGATACTGCCCCCAGTCCAATTCCTAATGCATCAGTTTCTAAGATAAAGTTCTTAGAGAAGTTGGTACCACCAGGATAGGTAGCTTCTTCATGGCTGCTTTAAGCTCTTCAAAGGCATGAGTAGTTTCTTCCTTCCATTGAAATGCATTCTTCTTTAGCAGAGAATTCAAAGGTTGTGCAATTTTCCCGTAATCCTTCACAAACCTCCTGTAATAGCCTGTCAACCCTAGGAATCCTCTTAATCCTTTAACATCCTTAGGTCTAGGCCAATTAGTCATTGCTACCAGAATTCATAGTGACCCTCCATGTGTCCTAAAAGTTGTCTTCTGGACATCCTCTTCTTTCATTCGGATCTGGTGATAACCAGCACGCAAATCCAGCTTTGAAAACCATTCAGCTTCTCCAATTTCACCTAATAATTCCTCTATAATGGGTAAAGGGAATTTATCAGGCACAGTAATCTTGCCAAGTGCTCTGTAGTCCAAACAGAATCTCCAACTCCCATCCTTTTTCTTGACCAAAATGACAGGGCTAGCATAAAGACTAGTGCTTGTTCTAATAATTCCAACAGTCAACATATCTCTTACTAGCTTCTCAATCTCATCCTTCTAATAATGAGTATATTTCTAGGGTCATAAATTCGGTATCTTAGTTCCTGGCTGGATAGTTATGACATGATATTTTTCCCTATGTGGTGGTAGCCCATGAGGTTCCTGAAAAACATGTTCAAACTGTGTCAGCACATGCTGATGGCAGCCTTTATCAATTCTGGTTCAGCCTTCAATATGACCTTTCTATTCTGCACCTTCATAGATAAGGTTAATTTCTCAAAGTTCGCCTCAACCTCACCCAAACCCGCCAACCGTTCCACTCCTAACACCAAATCAGCCCCCCCCCCCCCCCCCCCCCAAAAAAAAAAACTCAAACAAATAACAGTTTTGTATGAACTGTAAATCTTGCAACTCAATAGATAAAGATTTACACATTGCTTGACATCTAATCTTGTGTCCATCTCCTACTTCCACAGAATAGGGTGTTGTAGGGGTTATCTCTAATTGTAGCTCCTTTACTAACTTCACCAATATGAATTTTTTTTTTTTTTTTTTGCTCATGCGTGGCTCCGCAGTCAATCAGCACAATCACCCTTCTGTTTCTAATTTTCCCCACAATTTAAGAGATTCCTTGGTAGTAAACCATTCAATGCTATGCAAGGATAGTTGGTGAAATCCCTCTATCTCTTCTTCCTTATCCTCCTGATTTTTCTGAGGGTCTTTCTCCTCCTCTTCTTCCAAAATCATCAATCTAAATTGTTTATTCTTACACTCATGAGTAGGATTATACTTCTCTTCATAGTTGAAGCATTCTCCTTTCCTCATCTTCTCATTTACTTCCACGGGTGACAAATTGTGGAAGGTTCTTCTACCACATCATCCATTGGATTCTGTTTTAGCAGCATTGGTAGGATCAGCTACCTTACTATTTGCTGGTTGCCAATCCCTTACAAATTTCTTATCCAAATAACTGGGTTTCTGAGAATCATACCCCTTACTATTACTCTTATGTAGCCTAAGACTCGATTTTTATCTTCCACCCTGTGAGCCTTGACCATAGATTCCATCAAGTTTTTTGGTTCATGAAGCCTTACCTCAGTGTTGGTTTCTTCTTTTAACCTTTGAGAAACACCTCCACCAGAAATGATTCCTCCAACCCGTTCACCATTCCGACATACTTCTCAAAATGACTTATGAATTCTTGCATTGTTTCTTCTTGTTTCAGCGCCAGCAATGCCTGAAAAGGACTCCCTAGGTTAGACACTTGAAAGCTTTGGGAGATTGCAATCTTGAACCCTTCACACGAATGGTTTGGATTCCAAGATTCTCACCATTGGAACCACCCTAGAACTTCTCCATCCATGGCAACCATTACCGCTTCCAGCTTTTCCTCTTCTCTTACGGCTTGCAACTGAAAATACCTTTCTATCTTCGTTAACCAGCCCATCGGATCTTCTCCCTAGAATATTGGCATTTCGAGAGTTCTCCACCAATTGCCACCATGCACAACGTTCCACTTATTCCTTCCTATCTAATCATTCGCATGAATGTTCAATTCCGGAGATTGTTTCTCCCATGCTGCCACTAATCGTTGTATCATCCCTTCTATCGAACTCAATCGTGACTCCATCGCTTCGCGATTCTCCTCCATCGCCTTCTATATGGCTTCCATGCATGTCTCCATTCTCACATTCGCCTTCATCACCATTACCTGTTCCAAAGCTCCCAGATCGGAGTTCTGATACTAGTTGATAGAACTAGACCAGAATAGAGAGAAAAGATTGTGTATTATTACTATGGTGCTTCCAACATTCAAGATAGGAACATATAAGTTTCGAGGTCTCACCACCCTCCAACATCCAAAAGATCCCCTCCCAATCCCTCCACAAACTATTTATAATTTCTTCACTAACTAACAGCTACTAACTAATAGTTAGTTATAACTAACAGTTAGTTATCCTAACTGTCCTAACCAACTGACAGCTACTAAGGCCCTTAGCCCTTCCAAGGATATCTCCTAACATACACTTTCCCCATCTATTAGAATTACAAATTAAACCCCTAACAATGTAAATGTTCCTTCCAATATTCAAACCTAGCATTTGATGAGGCTTTCCATTAAGGACAGGAAAAAAACAGGAAAAAATCCTATTTTAAACTCAAAAAAATACAGGAGAGGGAAATAAACAAGTCAACAGTCAAATATTTAGTCCCCAAATTTAACCAAAATATCAAATAATTTAAGAATTGATAACATGATTTTACAATCTTACTTTAAATAAATTTCACTTGGCTTAATGTCCAAAACAAATTTTGTAATACCAATTGAGGAAAAGATTACGCACTTGGCTAATGTTATTTGGTCATGTGATACGACTGATAGAGAATCAAATGATAAAAGTGAATCAAATGGAAGATAGTCCAATTAAAAGAAGTAAAGGAACCTAAGTTAATTTTAGGACAAACCATTAAAGAAAGAGCTTGCTCTAAATGATTTTACTGAAAACTTGGTTTTAGACAGATCTCAATTCTCAATGATGTAGTATCCATGTAGTTTGTATCCAACACTACCAATACAATACACCGGACAAACGAACAAGTTGCTCCTTGTGTAACAAATTAGCAATGGAAACTCATGTTCACTAGAATAAGAGACAAATGAGTCATCACAGGAAGGATCAAAGACAGCATATGCTCATAAGTCATAATTGAACAACATCCTGTAAGGCTGCGTATGCAATGACACTCCACCATAACTTAACATAGCAAGGAGCCTTCTAGCATCAGGATACATTAGTTTATTGATTTCAAAACTAACAAAATATGCAGGTGACAAATTTTCATTTTAGAGGGCAGAATTTCAAATTTCGGTAATAAATCAGTTTTAATTTCTTAAGCCTAGCATGAGTGTGTAGGAGGCATATCAAGCAAGAGCTAAAAGGAGCTAATCTTAACCGTACAAACTTGGATGATTGAGATTAGTTTCACTTAAAACTAATCTTTACCATCCGTGTAATGTTAAACAGTCAAGGTTAATTCTCACGCTCTCACTTGATACAATAGGGACATTGTCTTCCCATACCAAAGCATGGGTTTGTTATCCATGAAGCCAAGGATTAATCTCCAGCAACCTATGTTAACATATTAAAGGATAGCTAACTTAATTTTCTTCACCACACCTCAACATTTATATTCATTTTATCGTGTATGTGTTTTGTATAAGACAGTTCCAATTCACATTCATCACAAGCACCATTTCAGTTAATTCAACTCCTAAGTTCACCAGAGAAACAACCATCAACATCGCAGCTAGTTTTCCCATTCTGAATTCCTTTCTTTTATTTTTTACAAACCAAAAACAAAATTAATCGTTCAAAGGACCAAAAAAAAAAAATCAAGCCTCACAAGAAGAGGAACAAACCCTAACAGAGCTAAAAATCATAACAAGTAACTACAGTTCCATTCAACTCCAAAAATTAACAAACCAATAAAAAAAAAGTTTTAAAATATGCAGGTGACAATTTTGCATTCAAGAGCCAGAAGACACTAGGTAGAATTTCAATTCTGTTAATAAATCAGTTTTATTTTTAATTTCTCAGCCAGTAACTACAGTTTCATTCAATACCAAAATTAACACACAAAAAAGAGTGAAACGCTAAAAAACGACGACGAAGAAGGCGAAACGCGAGCTAACCTTTTGCCGTTTGGCTCTGCTCTCGTGATCAATCCTGGACCTGGGACCTTTGGACGCCATCGCGGTAGCCAAAACCTCACACGGCGAAAAACATATCTGTTTCGCGGTGCGAAAAGAAAAAAACCGTTAAATCTCGCGGCGATAACCGGAGGCAATGCATGGCGAAACGAGAAAAGCGTTGCGAGGAAGGGAAGGAACCGTACCTTATCGCGCGAGAAGTTGAGGAAAGGAAATCGTTGGAGTTCGCAGCGGATGAGAGGATTAGGGGGCGAGAAGAAAAGAGTGTTGTCGGTGGAGAAGAAGAAATGAGAAAAGGAAGAAGAAAAAAAGAGGGTGTAAAGTGTGTAGCTATGGAAAAACCTAACGCAGAGAAAGGAAGGAAGGAAGAATAAGAAACAAGGAGAAGACGAGAGAAAAAATTAGAACAAGCCACACGCGCACGCGCGAAGCGAGGTGGACAGCGTAGCTTCTTTCTTCACACCTGACTTCGCTAAAACGCATCGTTTTTTATTGATGCTATTGCGATGCTTTCTCGCCCAGAACAGAATCCCACGGCATTTTTTTATATTTTTTATTGACTAAATTGTAATTTTATTTCATTAATAATTTTTAATTCATAATTTTCTTTTTTATTTTTAAATTTAAACATTTAATGTTTCTATTTTAAAAATAAGCAATTTTGATCTAAAGCAATAAACTGACGAGCCCTTGTTTTGTTTAATTAGTTACATTAACATTATTTTTTATCTATCATTACTGAAGAGTTATTAAATTTTTAATTATCCAAATTTATAAATTAAAATATATTTAATAAATACATTTTTTAATTTTATTTTATATATTTTTATTTTAAATAGTTTACGTATTTTATCAATTTATAATTAAATTTAATTAATTAATATCTAAATTATTTACATAATTTTTTAAAAAAATTGATCATAATATACAAAAAAATTTATCTCTAATTATTAACGTAACATTATTCATAAATAAGATAATAAAATACTTATATTTTATTTAGTTAACTATATTAATATTATTTTTCATGTATCATTTAGTTAAAAATTAATATTTTTCAAATTATCAATATTTATAAATTAAAAAGATATCTAATATATAATTTTTTTAAATTTTAGGTAAATAATTAGAGTGAAAATAATATATATATATATATTAAAATCAATTTAAAAAATTATGTAAGTGATTTACATATTAATTTATAAAATTTAATTATAAATTCATAAATAATATAGGCTATTCAAAATAAAAACATATAAAATGATATAAAATAAAATTAAAAAATTCATATATTAAATATTTTTAATTTATAAATTTTGATGATTTAAAAGAAATAATAAATTTTTAACTAATAATACATAGAAAATTATATTAATATATTTAACTAAAACAAAATAAGTGCATTAGTAAATTATTATCTTCTTTTATGAATAAAGAATGATGAGTTCAATTTTTATTAAAAAATTCACTAAATAAATTTTTTTCACGTAAGCATAATGTCAATCACTTATATAAATTCCATATCAATATTAATGTATCACATTAAAGTTAACGTTTGACGGTAGATGATCAATTAAGAAAATAATCAAAATTATTTATTTTAAAAAAAATTATTAAATATCTTAATTTAAAAATAAAAATAAAATAAAATTTGTTATTTAACATTTTTTTCTTTTGTAAAAGAAAGATATCCCATATCAAAAAGTCCTAAAATTACTCTTCGAAACATAAATACTACCAAAGTGTGTATTTTTTCATGCACTTTTTTTCCATACGTGTGAGGGCACTCTCTTTGTTCTTTTATTTTTCCTTTGTTTTACATATTTTTTTCTTGTTTTATGGTTTTACTTTTATTTAAGAATTTGGATAATGTTAGCGAAATCAAAAATCAAAATTGAAATTAAAGTGAAGAGAAAATGAGCAATATCAGGATCAGCAAAAAAAATTAATATATTGTTTTTTTAAAAAAAATTACAAATTTCCTGTATTTTTAAAAGTATTTTACGCATCTATCGCAGTTAGTCGTGCCCCTACCAGGCACAAAAGGGGTCCGATCGCTCCCAGCCAGGCACGACTCATCTGGTTGCGACACGTGTTATTTTGAGACACGTGTCATTTTGAGGCGCAATGTACTTCGGACGATCATAATTTTTAACTGGAATGTCCGATGGAGACGTACGATATATCAAAACGCTCGAAATTTAGTCCTCTAGCCCTGGGCAGATTCTGGGATTTGGTCAAGTCTTTTTTCCAAAAAAAGCCTCTAAATGCCTCAAAATTACGATTTAGGATTCAATCAGCCAAAAAATTCCAAATAGTCTAATTTTTTACTTATTTAATTAGTTAATTTAATGCTATTTTTTATTTTTTTTAATTACTTCTCTTAATTTTGAGCGTTTCGACATAAAGTACGCTTCCATCGGATATTCTTATAAAAAATTATGACCGTTTGAAGTTTGTATATACAAAAATAGTTAGATCATTTGAAGTACGATATTCAAAAATAGCATTAGTACGATTTTTTCCCCAATAGGGACATTTTTTTCTTTATTTACCAAATGGGGCAGGGTAGTCAACAAAAAAATTATCACGTGGCACGTATCCTTTTTTTTTTTAAAAAAAAACATATCGGTCACTAAAATTTAATCGATAATTTCGATCTCTATTTCAGTCGCTAAAGTGTTAGCGACCGAAATAACGACGGAATGAGTCATGCCCAATGGGGCGCGACTCGACCCCTGTTGCGCTTGGTGGGGGCGTGACTATTCGCGTCTTGCTAGGACGCGACTGACTGCAATAGATGTATAAATACTTTTGAAAATACATAAATTCGTAATTTTTTTTAAAAAAGAATATATTAATTTTTTTGCCCGTAGGATCATTTGCATGACAATTAAAATTATTTTTAATATTATAACATGTATTTTGATATAAAATTTGTAATTAAATTTTATGTTTTAATATTATATATTCAATGAATGAAAATTAACACAATAGACACTAAATTGTTTTAATTTGATACAATTTTTAATTAAAATTGAATTTATTAATGACAAGTAGCCATCGTTGTTTTTTAAGAAAAACAATTGGATATATTTGAGCATGATACGTAAAAAATATTAAATAAAATGAATAAATTAAATAAGTAACTTTGATTCTTGTGATAATGAACATGAATGAATTAGCTTGAGTTTATTTTTAATAAATTCACTTTTACCTAATAAAAAATTGGTTATTGTATATGATTTGCTAAAAGAAATTGATCCAAACAATTAACTTACTTTTTTTAGTAGAAGATTACTTATTATTTCTTCATTTATAAACAAATTGTAACCACATTATACATCATAAATGATGTAGATTAGTTTATTAAATTATGATTTTAGAATGATTTTATTTGGGATTGTATTTAAGGTCAATTTACTGGAATTGTAGTATAAAAATTCTAATCCAAATGCTGTTAAATTATAATTCGTTTGAAATTGTGATTCTTATTATTTTTTTAAAATGAAAAACTATGAGGGAGACTTCCCATCTTGGGAGTTAGAGTAGGGAGGATTTGTCTCGAGGTACAAAAATGGAATCCAACCCTATCCATATTAGGTGTTATCATGTTAGTGAAAATTCATGAGAAACTCATCTCACATCTTTAAAAAAGAAAATATTTGTTCATATGCTTTAGATTAAGCTATTAATTATATTTTTATTCAATCATTATATATAATTTAATAAAGAATAAATAATGTAAACATATTTAAAAAATAAATTATATTTTTAGCTAAATATATAATTTTTATTTTTTTATAATTAGTAATATAATTATATTATTATTTATTTAACTATTAAAATCATTATTCTATGTTTTAATAATTATAAATTATAAAATATGAAAAGAATTACGTAATTATATAACTAACAGTTACATATAATATATAATAATAGAATTTATATATATAACTATATTATTAATGATTATAAAAATATATGTAGCGGGACAAGTACGAGGGCTGGGACAGGATAGGGCGGGGAGTGATATACTCGAACCTGACCATGCTTCCCCAAGTCGGACAAAATCCAATCCTGATCAAAGCAAGTTTTCACCGTCAAAACCAGGGTGGGTCGAATAAGTATCCACGAGTTCTGTTTTTATTGTCATGCCTAAGTTAGAGCGAAATGGGTAAACTCCAAACCCAAAGGGATGCTTTTCGTATGAATAGAGTCAGGGACCTTCTTATGGAATATCCATGTGCACACTCTCAAGCCTTCTCTATCTAGCACGCTTCCACTAGATCAAACCCCTTTAGGTATTATTATTCTTATTTAAATAGTGCAAAGAATTAACTTTTAATTTCATTTTGACACATTTAACTTATTAAGGGTGGTCATATATAAGATTATGTTGAGATTGAGTGGAAAAAATGTGGTGGTGGTGATTGTGGGGAAGGGGGTGGTAAAGGTGGTGACGACTGTTGGAGGTGATGGTGACAATAAAAATAGTAATCGATGGTGACAAGAAAAATGGGGATAGGGCATCAATGGCGAGAATAATGGTGTTAATGATAAAGGTGGTGGTGATGACAAAAATGAAGATTAAAGCAATGATAACAATAATTACAAATGGGAGTAGTATTAGTGAAGATGAAAATTTGAGCTAGAATGTTGGATCATGTGGGATCTAGAAAGGGGATTAAATAGATTCTTTAAAAAATGTTATTGAATTGTTCTTAATATAGATAAAAACAACCCCTTTTAATCAATCAAAGTTTCTTCAAAAGATCATTATAAACCAAAACTTTTATGTAAAATAAGAACAATCATACTATAAGAGGTTGAATGGTGTATTAATCAAAGATATAATGAACTTTATCAACTTTTAACGTAGGTGTAGAAGGATATATAGAAGAAAGATAGGTCACCCACTAAAGAGAAAAATAGATTTTAATAAAGACTAGTTTGATGGTCCAGAGACTTAATAACAAAAGGTCTTTTTAAAATAGTTTTTCAAATAAACAATTGGTATTAAAGAAGTGACAGAGAGTGTTAATAGAATGCTTAATAAACCATAAAGGAGAGAAGTAGAAACACTTGATTTATACTAGTTTACTCAACCAAAGTTACATCCGATTCTCTTTTACTCAACAGTAAAGTGATCTACTAATCAAAACTTAATTACAAAACAAGTATTTGACCTGCCACCTTGGCTTTGTCAACTTCAATGCCATGAACAGAGATTTTGTGGTCTAATACAATGCCTTCAGTCACCATAAAGTGACATTTCTCCCTATTAAGCACAAGATTTGTTTCAACATACCACTTCAGTACAGTGTCAAGATTAGAAAGACATAAATCAAAAGAAGAGACAAAGACAAAGAAGTCATCCATGAACACTTCAATACTCTTCTCAACGAGATCAAAGAAAATAGCAAGCATACATCGCTGAAATGTAGCAAGAGCATCACAAAGACCGAAAGGCATCTTCCTGTAAGCAAAAACACAGAAGGGACAAGTAAAAGTTGTCTTCTCTTGATCTTCAGGATTAACATTGATTTGATTATATCCTGAGTACCCATCAAGAAAACAATAGAATTGTTGTCCTGCTAGTCTCTCTAGCATCTGGTCCATGAATGGCAATAGAAAATGATCCTTTCTGGTGGCTTTATTGAGCTTCATGTAATCAATACACATTCTCCAGCCCATAACAATACAAGTTGGGATAAGCTCATTTTTCTCATTCTTTACCATAGTTATACCACCTTTCTTTGGAACTACCTGTACAGGGCTTACCCACTGGCCATCAGAAATAGGATATATCATTCTAGCCTCCAATAGCTTGATTACTTCCTTTCTGACAACTTCCTTCATGGTTGGATTGAGGCGTCTCTGTGGCTAAGGTACAAGTTTATATTCTTCTTCCATTAAAATTCTATGCATACAATAAGAAGATCTGATACCTGTGAGGTCTGATAAGGTCCAGCCAATGGCTTTTCTATTCTCCTGCAGAATTTTCACCAGTCTATTTTCTTCTTCTTCGGAAAGATTTGAATTAATGATGACTGGTTTATATCACTTGCAAGAAAAACATATTTCAAATGTGGAGGTAATGTTGTCAGCTCCATCTTTGATTCTTTGTGTTGCTTCTCTTCTTTCAATTATTCAAAGAGAGATTGGTGGTAAGGAATTTCCTTGAAAGCATCTAGCTGTTGGGGACAATCTGAAGTCTCATTTTCTTCATATTCACTCATCTTTGATTCTTCGTGCTGCTTCTCTTCATCATTTTTTTCTACAACTCCATTTTCATTTTTCTCACCATCATCCTTCAAACCAACCACAGTCCCCCTCCATGTTGTAATTGCTTTGCATTGTTCCTTTGAGTTAACTTGTTTGTTTGTTGAAAAAGATCCACTCCATGCTCAGACAGTTGTTTTGCAAGTTGTCCAACCTGAACTTCAAGATTTTTAATGGAAGCATTAGTGTTCTTCTGATTTGTGATGGACATCTACATAAACTGAGTTAGAATATCTTCCATTTTGACATTCTTGTTAGAATTAAAGAAGCTGAAGCAAAGGATTCAAAGATGATTGAAGTAAATGAGTTTTGATATTTTACATGCCCAATCAATTTGATGACATATGTAATTGTGTTTAAGTTTGGTTCATTAGATAAAGCTTTATAATCCTCATTAGCTATTGATAATTCATGCATTCATACATTCATTTGATAGAAATTAATCATGTGGTAATAAGCAAACTTATAGAATTTCATAAAGGTAATTAGGAATTGTATAAAACATTTTTTCACTGCTTTAATTGATTACTTAGGTGAAATAATCGATTACAGGCGTGTGAATGTTTTCTGGAAAATGCCTTATGAATATTTTAATCGATTACCAGTGGCTCATAATCGATTAAATTAGCTTTACACGGAATTAGGAACTTCCTGTGATAATCGATTATCTTGGAAAATAATTGATTACATAAGTTTCTACATAATTTTACACAGCATGTTCATCTGGTTTAATCAATTACCAGATGTTATTACAAGGTGATTTAATCGATTATTCTGTTCGTAACAGATTTCCAGATTTCTGATGAACAATTTAATCGATTATATGGTTAAAATAATCGATTACATTGACGAATTAATCGATTACAGTTAGTTAAAACAATTTTTTTATAAATAGAAAAGCTGAGTCTGAATGAGACTAAGTAAGAAAGAAAGAGATACTCGTGCAAACTTTGTGATATACATATTCTAAAGTTCTCAAGTGTACTCAAGACTGAAATTAATGAGATAATCAAATGTGTTGAGTGTCATTGAGATTTACTTGAGTTTTTAGTCTTGATACTCAAGGAATGAAGACTTATTCAAGCTAGTGCTTAAAGAAAGTAATCAAGAAAGAGTGGTACTCATCTTTTGCATATAATCTCAGGTTGATTGAATCGTTCATATCATTGTAATTGTTGAGGATTATAAGGTGATATCTTTCTTATACTTAAAGCTTGAGTTTAGTTGATATTTTTTGTATAATTGTGTTCTATTTCCATATAATATTTGGATTCTTTAAAGCTTTTTCAAGAAAGGGTTTTTAGAGGGAAGAATAGAGAGGGATCTCTGGTTCTTGATCTTTTGAAAAGTTTATAAGGAGTAGATTTTGAATTTTATTTAGAGAGGATAAGAGAGATCATTTTGTAAGCTTGTAAAGAACAAATATTTGTTATAGTAGAACTCTAACTAAGATTTGGTTGGAAAAAAACTGGATGTAACCTCCGGGATTGAGAGGTGAACCAGTATAAATCTTGTGTGCATTAGATTTCAATTTATATTTCATTAAATTCTTGAAGTATAGAATTTGTTCATCAATAAACTTGATTACAACACAAGAGTAATTTGATTGATGAAGTAAATTGATTTCTAATTGGTTTTAAATTGATACGATTCTTTTGAAGTCTTCCGCTGTTATAAATTTTGAAAGGAAATTTTAGAATTCTGAGGTAAAACCAATTTCACCCCCCCCCCCCCTCTCTTGGTTTATTTGCATAAGTGTTCATTGTATTTTCAATTGGTATCAGAGCTGGTTCTTGTAATTTGTTCAAGATCTTTTTTAAATCTTTGACAATGAATACTAATCAAATAACATTCAAGGAGAGAGCATCATTGAATAGACCACCTTTGTTTGAAGGAGAACATTTTAGTTTTTGGAAAAACAAAATGCAAATCTTTATCCAATCAAATGACCCAGATGCTTGGAATTGTATTGAGAAAGACCCTTTCATTCCTACCAAAGTTGTTGATGGCAAATCAATATCAAAAGAATGGGATGAAATGTCTGAAATAGAAAAGAAATTAACTCAATATGATTTTGAGGCAAAGAACATGATAACTTCTGCATTATCTTCCGATGAATTTTTCAGGACTGTTAGGTGTAAAAACGCCAAAGAAATGTGGGAACTACTTGAAGTAACGCATGAAGGTACAGACGATGTGAAAAGATCAAAGGAAACATACTCATTCATGAATATGAAATATTCAAGATTAGAGATGATGAAAACATCTCACAGCTTCAAATTAGGTTCACCCACATAGTGAATCACTTGTTTGGGCTAGAGAAGATTTTTGATGTAGAAGAGCTGGACATGAAGATCTTCAAATGCCTAACAAGGGAATGACAGCCTAAAGTCATAGCCATCAAAGAATCAAAAGATTTATCAAAGATGTCCATGGTAGCTATGCTTGGTAAGCTCCTTGTGTAACACCCCAAAGTTTTGGGATCACAGTCAATTATTAAGGGTAAAATGTTAATTAGGGACAGTACAGAAGGATTTAGGGAAAAAGATGAAAATACCACTGGAAATTGTGAAAATGACCAAATTGCCCCTAGGTATTTTAGCTAGATATCTTAAGGAAAAAATTTTATAAATACCCTGGATGTCCAAGAATATCTTTACGACAACAATTACAGAGATATCTTGAACATTTTTAGAAATGACGATTATACCCCTAGGGTAGGTGGTAAAATTACCAAAATACCCTTAAGTCAAAAATGACCAAGAGGACTTCAGAAAATTGTGGGAACCTCAGTATTGGATAAAATACTGTTAGACAACAAATTATCAACATGATTAGTGGAAGAGAACCATAAACAATAATTTCTAGGAATTTTGGAAATATTTTGGAAAAGAACTTAATCTAGACTAACTCAGACATCAGAAAATTATAAGAAGAGAATGGACATAATCTATGGAGTTTTCTCTTAATTATGGGAGAAATAGGTTTCCTAAATAAGTTAGTTTAGTAATTTTAATAATTAAAGGTAATATGGACTAATAAGAAATTAGAATTTTGATATTACATGTAATAAAAGGAAAATTTGTTGATTTGGTTATTAAAGATCAAGTGTTGGCCGTATGATACAATATCAAGGGAGAAAAGCTTTAGGAACATTCAAGAATGGACACATGGAGAGTTAAGGAGCCTAGCCATTTCATTGGTCCAAGTAGAAAGTTAGTAATTAATACTTAGGATATTTTGGAAACAAAACTTAT
>PYAF01005293.1:129429-165530 GCA_007407185.1 Glycine tomentella | reverse complement strand
AGAATGGACACATGGAGAGTTAAGGAGCCTAGCCATTTCATTGGTCCAAGTAGAAAGTTAGTAATTAATACTTAGGATATTTTGGAAACAAAACTTATCACAAAAGCTAGGCATCATACGGTTAAAACAAATGGGATGGCCTTCACAATTGGAAGTGCACGTGCAATTAACCAAAGAATGATGAAGAATTCTCTTGAACCAATCCACTTGGAAGCAAATAATTGATTAGCCAATCAAATGGAATCTAGTGGAAAGTTAGTAATGATAACATTAGGAAGATTTTTTGGAAGAAAACTTCCTCCTTGACTCCTTTGGATACGGAGAAATTTCTAAATATTATTTCAAAGATCCCAACGATCCAAAGTTAGATACGTGGATTAGGATTATACCTTTAAAATTTTAAGGAGATCCAATGGTTAATGAATCCAGAACCATTATTTTACTAATATAGGTTTTGGGCTGATGCAGGGAGCACTATTTGCTATACCTTGAATAAAATTCTCATAAGGCATATTTTGAAGAAAACCCCTTATGAAATCTATAAAGGAAGGAAACAAAACATTTCTCACTTTAAAGCATTTGGCTGTAAATGTTTTATTTTAAACAATGGTAAAGATAATCTTGGCAAGTTTGATTCAAAAGTTGATGAAGCCATCTTTCTTGGATATTCCTTGCAAAGTAAGACCTATAGAATATTTAACAAGAGAACCTTCTGTGTTGAAGAATCAGTACATATTGTATGTGATGAGCCTAATCCTTCTTTAGAAGAAGTTTTAAGTGATAATGATGCAGAAACTAAAGATGAAAAAAAACAACCTATTAAAGTTAGTAAACAAGAAAAAGATGAAGCACAACTAGAGTTCAATCAAGAAGCAGCCACACCTAAACACAAAAATTGGAGGATCACAAGAGATTTATCATTAAAAAACATAATTGGTGAAGTATCTACTAGATCTTCTCTAAACTTGGTTACAGCACAAGAGTAATTTGATTGATGAAGTAAATTCTGACTCTTTACCTAACATCCTCCCCAACCATGATAAAGGAAAAAGGTAATTTATAAAAGGGGAGTTCCACGATCCGACTGGCTTTCCCTAGACGGAAGAAATAAGAAAGAAGAAACTTACTAAATTAAGAAGACCAAAGAGGTAAGATCGGTTCAGGATCATGGGATCTTTTTCTATCAGATAGGAAGGGTTGTTTCCTCCAGTCGAGAATTAGGGCCTCACAATGAATAACCAATATATTTGCTTTTATCTCATGCATTTCTTCGTTCATGGTTCGATATTCTAGTGTCCTAGGCGTAGAGGAACCACACCAATCCATCCCGAACTTGGTGGTTAAACTCTACTGCGGTGACAATACTGTAGGGGAGGTCCTGCGGAAAAATAGCTCGGAGCCAGGATGATAAAATGGAACAATTAGGAGATTCTCTAGAAGAAATACGGAGTTTTGCTTTTGGTGGCAACATGTGGGGAAGTCGGAATAGGAGAGCACTCATCTTGTACTTAGATGCTTTTAGCAGTTATCCGCTCAGGAGGATAGATGAGGCGATTCAGGTGAGATCCAATGTAGATCCAACTTTCTCTTCACTCTGTCCCCATGGTATAACCCTCTGGCAGAACGTGGGCCTTTTTCCCGCTCCTTTTTTTAAAATGGAAAATAAAAAAATTGACCCATAACATCTATGTCAGCCTGCATATGGGTAGCAAGAGGGCGCTTATGCCCCGACGGTGGGGCCTTTTGGGGAAGGGCCCAACCCAATAGGGACAGCACCCCCCCACTTCAAGCGCACCTCTGTATCGAGAGCATTAGTGCTAACAAAACTGCGCATTCTCGAACAAGGGATTCGTCGAAAAGACTAGCTGCCCCGACTATTTAAATACAATAATAACACCAAGTGTTATTTTTACCCAAGGCTTTGCTACACTTTGTACATTTGCTGAGGCAGACCAATCGGGCATTTTAGAAAAGGGAAGGGAACTTTTATCACCGAAGGAGGCGGGAAGCTATCGCTGTGTTCAGTGTGAATGCATTTCCAGTGAGATAAAAGAAAAGGAACGAGGGGAAGAAGCGACTTATATTAAGAAAGATGATTTCTAATTTAAATTGATACGATCCTTTTGAAGTCTTCTGCTGTTATAAATTTTGAAAAGAAATTTTAAAACTCTGAGGTAAAATCAATTCATCCTCCCTCTTGGTTTATTTGCATAAGTGTTCATTGTATTTTCAATTCTATCAGGTTGAGCTTGTTGTTGTTGTTTCATTTTTTACATTTTATCAGGTTAAGCTTGTAGTTGTTGTTGTAGACCCCTATTTGAAGGACCTCTAAAAGAGTTGTTAGAAAGACTTGCATAAGAAGAGTTAATGGGACCAAAATATGTATTATTATTTTGTTGCCTCCAGCCATAAGGTTGATTTGAACCTAGACCACCTCTGTAGCTTTGGTAATTTCCTTGAAAATTATGTTTAGGTCTGGTTTGATTCTGCAAATAATGAGCCTCCTCTTCCTGTTGGCAATCACCAGTGAAAAACAATATGAACACACGTTAACCAAGAGGGGGATGAATTGGTTTAAACTTGACCTTTTAAAAAATCTTTAAAGAATTAGAGTAATAAGATTGTATCACAATTAAACAACAAATGTTTCAACCAATCAAATCACTCAGCTCAAGAAAACAATTACAAAACCTTACACTTATTGAGTAAGAAAGATTTCACCAAAGAATCACAAATTAAGATAACAAGAAGAGATTAAAAAAAGTAATCAACACAAGAACTTATGCTGGTTCACTTCTCACCTTTGAAAAGTTACATCCAGTTTCTTCTAACCAAACTTAGTTAAGTTCCACTATTCACAATACTCTTTTCTTTCAAGCTTATTACAAATCACCCTTAATTAAACCTAGATTAAGAATAAAAATCTAATCCCCTTAGACTCCTAGAGATCCCTTCTTTACTCTTCCCTTTAGAGAAACCTATTCTAGACAAGCCTTAAGAATTCTATTATAATAGTTACAAACAACCAAAAATTCTAAAACAAATTCACAAGCAAAGTTAATGGAGAGAGACAAACTGATGATCCAATGAATATGAATGCATATAATTTATCAATCTTGATACAGGTTGAGAAACAAATTTCAGAACAAACTCTACAAGAACAACTTTAAAATCTTGTCTAAGAAGAAATCTTTCAATGCAACATGAAGATTTAAAATTTGTGGGACAAAAGCTTAGTAACTCAAAATATTTTTTCTCCAGAGGCTTTTGAAAATCTATGAAAATTTCACAATGTAATGATTTGTATTTTTCAAAACACTCAACAACTATTTATAATAAACTGTTGTAACTGAATGTAATCGATTAAATCGTCCATGTAATCGATGAAACCACTAATGTAATCAATTGTTAACAAATTTAATTGATTAAAGTGTTCTTGAGATTTTTGGAAAAGATATATGAGCAAAATAATCGATTAAATCATCATGTAATCGATTAACATAGAAAGTTTATTTCCAAGAACGGACCAAGTAATCGATTACTACAAATCGTAATCGATTATCATAGGAAAACATTTTTGTGTCTTTATGAAGTGTAATTGATTACCATATAGCTGTAATCGATTAAAGTGTTCATCAAAACTTAAGTAATAGATTGTCATTGGCTGGTAATTGATTAAAACAGAGAAAATATGTTTTTCCAAAATATAAGCTTTGAACATTTTGGCCTTTCAATACAATCATGAATACTTTAAAATTTTTTTCACAAAACATATGCCTTTTGTAAAACAATGAATGCGAGCCAATGAATGATGTTATGCAATGCAATGGATCATTAGATCAAACTCTTAGATATTTAAAGATTACACATGTCTTCAATTGAATGGCATGTAAAAGCTAAAACATCCAAGACTAAGAGCCTCAACATCTTGATCCTCTTCAAGCTCCCCTTGTATCTAACAATCTCTCCATTTTCGTCTATTAATATGTAATGTGGTACCATCCTCATGAAAATAGCCTTTCTCGGAAAAATGATGTAGTCGCTTGTTAAGGTCACTCTTTCGTGCACAGGCCACTCCCCCCCCATGGTAATCAGCCCTAAGTCACAAGGGAGTTCTAAACAAAGTGATGCCCCCTAGTACCCCCATACCTACTGCCACCATCTTATTTCCATCAATGCAAATGAAGTATGAAACATGGACATCATCAATGTATGACCTGACTAGGAACACATCCTTTCTCTCAAGAGTAACCCGTCATACACCCCCATGTACATACATAACACCCCAATATGGGATCACCGATGCACTAACCGTGACTAAGAACACATCCTTCCTCGCAAGGATAACCAACCAGTCATTGCATCCCACATGTACATACAAAACATACAACCATAAGCATCATCAATGTATGACCTGACTAAGAACACATTCTTCCTCGCAAGGATAACTAGTCATACACACCCATGGGTGTCAATATATATCTCCATATCACATAATGACTTTATTAGCTTCAACATAATCTCTTATCAATATCATTATCAATATCTACATCACATCATCTAATTTTATCACCATACATATCAAAGTCATCTCATTTCAACATCATCAACTACATTAACATTATTTCATTTGTACATCATCAAACACATCATCATTATCTCATTCAATCATCACCAACACATCAATAACATCTCATTTTAAAATTATTAATGACATCATTATCACCTCATGCATCCACAATCCATATTACCACGAGACTGATATTTTAGAAAAATTCTAAATTAAAGAGGACTACAATATATAAAACACACTCTTATGCCCATTTAAAAATTTGATAAAGAATTAAATAGGAAAATATATTATAAAATTTTGGGCAGAATCTCCTCTGTAATTAAGATTTTTTCCAAAAATCCAATCACTACAATAATAATATCATTCACAGTTTTATCTATCAACAAGCCAATTCATAACATCCCATTAGTTAAAAACAGTTTTTCTTGAAAACAAGCATACACAGGAACAAACACATATTAATCATAAATACATCACATCCATTAGTTAAAAATGTAATTTTCCTTGAAAACCAGCACACAATAGGGACCGACAGTTATCTTCATAGTTGGACTCCTTGGCCCCAACTATGGTACCAAAACTATAACTAAATAATAAACTTCTCTTACCTAACTAGGAGTTCTCCCTTTTACAACCTAGCAGTGTTGTTTCGTGATCCTTCGAATACGCGTGCTTATCAGAACGCAGAGCTCTATATATCAAATCAAAGATAATTTAGTATAGATTTCAAAGACAAGGTCAAAATTAACATTTGGGGTCAAATACCCACTCGAATAAAAAAAAGGGCTAAAAAGGTGTTTTGGAAGTTCACATTAAAAAACATCACTTTGAAATTCCAATCACACCAATGTAATTGGAATTCAACAAGGATCACATAAATGACATCAATTTCATAAAAAAGAGACTTTTACAACATCTCATTTGCAAAAGGGTTTTTTAAAGGAAGTGTAAAACTCCCAACAACAGTACACAAAACACAAGAGACACTAAGACAAGCTTAAACTAACTAGAAGAAAACAAAGGAAACCAAGATTACCTCAAGAAAACTAAGAAAGGAGGATTGGAGGCTTCGTTCCCTACCAAATCCTTGGGTTAAGTTTTGAAGATTCCACTTCGATTAAAGTGTTCCTCTCCGTGCGGTGGTCCAACCACAAGTGACGGTGCCTCGTGGTGGTTTCTGGTGGCTGTGGGTGGTGGAGAAGGATGGTGGGGGAGCTTAGGAGCTGGTTTTGGGGGAGAGAAAGCCATTTTCGTGATTTATGGTTGTTGGTAAGTACTTATCACCGCCTTCATTTGCTTAGGCAAGCAAAAATGCCTGCAAAATTCTCTTGGACGAGCTGACCAAAATTTAAAATTTTTACTTTTGTGAAAAATTAATTTCTCATACTCCAAACATTATTTTGACAATCCCAACGGTCAAAAGTTACATATGTGAGTTAGGAGCCTCAAATACCCACTTGAATAAAAAAGGGGCTAAAAGGGTGTTTTGGGAGTTCACATTAAAAGACATCATTTTGAAATTCCAATCATACCAATATGATTGGGATTCAACAAGGATGACATAAATGACATCAAAAGGATTTTTCAAAGGAAGTGTAAAACTCCTAACAACGGTAACTAAAACACAAGAGACACTAAGAGAAGCTTAAACTAGCTAGAAAAAGATAAAGGAAAGCAAAATTACCTCAAAGAAACTCAAAAGGATTGGAGGCTCCGTTCTCTACCGAATCCTTAGGTTAAGTTTTGAAGATTTCACTCCGATTAAAGTATTCCTCTCTGTGCGGTGGTCCAACGGCAAGCGACAGTGCCCCATGGTGGTCTTTGGTGGCTGTGGGTGGTGGATGAGGATGGTGGGGGAGCTTGGGAGCTGGTTTTGGGGGAGAGAAAGCCATTTTCTTGATTTATGGCTGCTGGTACGTATTTATCACCGCCTTCACTTGCCCAAGCAAGAAAATGTCTGCAAAATTCACCTGGGCGAGCCACTACTACAATACAAGCTTTCTACAACGGTTCTAAGCCCGTCTTCGTAGCCCATGTCGTTGAAAGTCATCACTTTAGATGACGGTTCCAAAATCGTCTTAGAACATGAATTTTTTTTTTAAAAAAAATTTGGAAAAAGAGGTTTTCTAAGACGGTTGTATAGAATAACCGTCTCAGAATATACACATTCTAAGACTGTTATCCTGACAACCGTCTTAGAAAACCTTTTTTCCCAAAAAAAAAACTACTAATGGGTTTCAAAGACAGTTGTTTTGGAAAAACCATCTTAGAATGCATACATTCTAAGACGGTTATTCCTCAAAATCGTCTTAGAAGACGTTTTTTTTTTAAAAGAAAAACCAAAACATGCATGATTCGAAGACGGTTGTCAAGAATAACCGTCTTAGAATATACGCATTCAAAGATGGTTACCCTCACAACCGTCTTAGAAAGTCCTTTTAATTAAAAAAAAATATATTGGGTTTCTAAGACGGTTTTTTTTTTATAGATCGTCTTCGAAACATTTATTTTTTCAAAAACAAAAGGCTATATATATATAATATACATTATCTTATGAATAAAGGCTATATATATATTTAGATAAGTAAAAGACAACTCAGATCTAGCCATATATTCCTACTTCCCCATCAGGCTCTAATACCATAAGGGGTGGAAGTGGGGACGGGGAAAGAGACTAGACAACAAACAACATAAATGAGAAGCAGGAATAGAATACGGAATTCACATGACTATCAGAACATAAGACAACAAAATAAATTTATTGCATAAATATAAAGTGATACTCTTAAGCGCGGCAAGCCGTCGGGATGATAGGGAGTGGGTGAGAAGAGAAGGATTTAATTACAGAAACAAAACATACAATATGAGGAAATAAAGATTTTTATTTACTCAAAAAAGATTACAGAAAGATTAGATAATTGAACTCTGGGCTTAGAGGTATACCTAGGGAGAACACTCTGAGAATAGAAACTAAGGAAAGAAAAACTTGCCTACAGATTGCGGGACGCAGCCCTTAAATAGATACAACATTTTCCTGTTTCTACAGTACCAGTGACAAATACCGGGAAACCTACCGCTACAGGAACAGTGCTGAACAATAGTCTGCCGCAAGAAAAGCTGACGTCGTGATGACATTAAGCTCAGTCATCATCAAGATTGATGTCGAAACAGTCGTCTTCATTCCGGTAGAAATCATCCAACGATTGAGAAGAGTCTTCAGCGGGCTCCTTAGATTGCTTCTTGGAGGAGGAACAGGCGTCTTCATTCTCCTTTTCCAACAGATTGATGATCATCTTCATATTTTCCTTGAACTTCTCCTTGGACGTGGAGGATGCCAAGGCTGCTATGACCTGTGATATCTGGTTGAGGAACTTGCATGCTTCTGGGTCTGCTGCTTTGGTTAGGATTGGATGCTATTTGAACCAAAGTGATACCTGTTCAGGATTAGCTCTTGAATGGTCAAACTGGGGCTACCACTTGACAAAAGCTTGCCTGCGGAGCATTGGCAGTTGTCGTTTGACTGAAACGTTGCTATAGACATATCTCCATTGGAAGATCCAGGCGAGAGACAGTTTGCTGAAGAAGTGAAGGTCCACCGAAAATGGATCATTGTCGGGGTGCTCAAACTTCTTGGTAAAGACTGTGAGGCCAGATACTACCTCAGAAGGGAGTATCTCAAGGATTGGTCCATAGAAATTCCACCATTGCATAAACCACTGGGGAAACTTGTACTGACCATTTTGTTTGAAATAGATGAGCCATGAATGCATAAAGTCTTTATTTTGGAAATTAAAGACATTATACCAAGCAGATTGATAATCCCAGTAAGAAAAATCCATGGGATCATAGTTTTGAGAAAAATTTTTAATCTTATTCAATTCTCCAAATTCTTTTGGTGTCATAACCTTAAGGATTTGCAGAGTCGAATAAGCAATTTGCTCAGAGTCTTTATTTATATGATGTTTAATCTGGATTGAATTGGTGTCTACCAGGATAAACTCATAAAAATGTCTGGTCTTGAGCAAGGAGACAGGTTTGAAATGGTACTGATTACCCTGAATATCTTTGGGAAAGATTTTCTGGGGGACTTTGGTTGGCTTTGAGTCCCAAAACTCAGGTTCCATCTTAATGACATCCTGATACTTGTTTTCCGGGGACATATCGTGTTTGGGATTTAGGCCTTTGGGTTGCCAAGGGTTCAGGCTGTTGAACTATGGCTTTGCCTTTTGGTTGGTGGAGGACTAAGGGAGTCTCTGCCATGTTTTTGATTAAGGTTGTCAAACATCTTTCACCTTCTTCTTCTTCTTCTTCTTCTTCAAAAGTGATGTCTGCCCATGTTCTAGATGGAAGGCCTTTTGGGAGGTGGGTAAGACCTTGTTCTTGAAGGGCCAAAAGGACTTGGATTGGCATGACATAGTCTTCTTTTGTTTGAGAGAGAGGTTTAGGTTTCTGAGTCGTTGGTCCAGAAACGGTTTGGGGTTCAGATTTCTGGGTGGATGACCCAGTAATAGATTGAGGTAGTTTCCGGGTTAATGACCCAGACTAGGTAGATGACCCAGATTTTCATTGTTTGTTGGAGTGTTCTTGTTTGACTGAAGATCCATGCTCTGCATGGACGATTAAGCCAGCCACAGCTAGCCTTGGTTTGGTGGTGGTTCTGCCTTTTCCTCTCCCTCGTGAGGAGGAAGATGATTTTTCCGATCTTGGCATGGGACTACTACTGCTGGTTTCTCCCTTGTAAATATTCACGAGTGAGATAATCAGGTAAAGAGTTTAAAGTACCTTTGAGGAATTCTATATCAAAATCAAAGATACTCAAAATAGCTTGTCATCTGGCAAAAATATGTTTTGATGCAAGGTTTTTAACATCCTTTTGTAAAAATCTCTATTGCAGACTTACAATCAACACGAACTAAAAACCTTTGATTAAGTAAATCAGATTGAAATTTTGATATGCACAAAACAATTGCTAAAACTTCATTTTTAACTGTGGAATAATTCTGCTGTGCAGGATTCCAATGTTTTGAAGCAAATGCAATTATTTGTTCTTTGCCATTGACAGACTGCTTAAGAATACCACCATAACCAATGTCAGAGGCATCAGTTTCAACAATCTTTTTGGCTGAAGGATTGGGAAGGTAGAGACACGGAAGATTTTTGACCTGGGACTTAATTTGTTTGACCAGATCAGTGTGAACATTAGTCCACGGAGGAGGAGTTTTCTTGAGACGGTCATAAAGGGATTTGGCTAGATTACTTACCTGAGGAAAGAAATTAGCCACATAATTTAAACAACCAAGAAAACGTTGGAGTTGGGTCTTTTCAATTATTTGATCTGGGAACATGGATGAAAACTCTATCGCAAGATTAATAGGAGTGATTGTGCCCTAATAGATGTTGTGACCAAGAAAGCGGATTTTTGTTTGAAAAAGATTAATTTTAGTTTTAGATAAAGCAAGACCATTTTTCTTGATTACCTGGATAAAAATGTTAATATGTTTAAAATGATGATCAACAGATTGAGAGAAAACAAGGACATCATCAATATAGACAATAATGAAGGAAGAGTGAGGATTAAAAATGTCATTCATAATTTTTTGGAATTCTGAAGGAGCATTTTTTAATCCAAAAGGCATGACTCTCCACTCATTGTCCAAAAGGGACCGTAAAAGCTGTTTTATAACAATCCCTTTCACTGATTTGAATTTGCCAAAATCAACATTTCATATCAAATTTTGAAAAGATTTTAGCCAAAAAAAGATGATTGAGAAGATCCTTTTTATTTGAAATTGGATAACAGATCCACTGAAGGGCTTGGTTGAGCGGTTTATAGTTGATGACTAAACGAGGAGATCCACGCTCAATTTCAGCTGGTTTGTTAACATAGAAAGCAGAACAAGACCAAGGACTCTTGCTTTTTCTGATTAATCCCTTTTGCAGATGGTCTTGGATTTCCTTCTGGCAATGGAGGAGGAGTTCCTGACTCATCTGGATGTGTCGGGCCTTGGTAGGGATTTGTCGATCATTGAAATCCTTTTCATAAGGAAGATCAACAATGTGCTGTTTCTTTGACAAAAAGCATTTGGAAGATCAGCACAGATAGAGTTTTGGATTCGGTTGGACAAGGACTGCATGCGATGCTGGATGACGAGTTGATTAAGCAAATCATCAATTTTCTTATAAGAAATTTCTTCCTTAAGATAATTGATTTGGTTTTGCTTAAAAAAGATTGAATTCAAGTTTCTAACAATAGGATTTTTTAAAAACTTGAAGGTAATGGATTTATTCAGATAAGTAGTAGAAATACCTTTATCTGAAATGGTTATAGGGAAGATGGATTTGATAAAGGGTGTTCCCAAAATAATCGAATTTTTAAGATTTTTGACTAGAAGAAAAGAAGTTTTAACTTTAAAATCATCCTTTTCTATGAAAGCGTCAGAAAGTTTGAAATTAACACGAAGCTTAGATCCACTAGCAGTACTAAGTCGCTCAGAAGTTTTTTCTAAATATTTTGTTGGAATTAATCCTTCCTGAATGCAGTTTGAATCTACCTCTGTATCAAATAGAGCTTCAGTTTCAAGGATAAAGGTTCCAATAATAATCTTGACCTTGATATAAAACTTTTGAATTGTTAACTGGTTTATTAATTCAAAAATCTTGGGAGGAATGTCAAGACTAACTGGATCATCAGGAGAACCACTATCAGAAGGTTGGTTATTCTGAACAGGTTCTTCATCATCAATTGGATCACCATATTGCAGAACACTCAAAATATTCTAATGAACACTTTGTTGTTCTTTAATAAGGCGAATCTCAGCTTTTAGTTGATTAACTTCATGCTGAAGGTCCTGGAGGGTCACTGGTTTAACAATACTTTTATCAAACTTCTTAAGAGTTTCTTTAAGATTAAACTTATTATTAATTAATAAATTGTTAGTTTTGGAAGATGAAGAAGATGGTTCATCCAAAGATTTTTTAAGTTTAAACAAAATATTTTTCTTTTCTTCGGGATCAGAAACGGAATTAATCACCTCAAAAAGATCTTGCTCTCGGGTAAGGACATTGACCTGGGAAGAAGAAGGACAATCTTCATCGGTCGAAGATAAATCATCCTCTTGAATTTGATTCAGATTTTCTGAAGAGTGATCTTCAGAATTATCCTTATCAGATTCTTCCTCAGAGGAGGATTCTACTAAGAGTTGATTAATCTGTTCTTCAACAGAGGGTTCGAGATTAAGGTTCCTAAGCTTCCTCTTAAGCCTACAGTACTGACTCTTATGGCCGGGTTTGCCACAAGTCCAACAGACTATGGGTTTCTTAGGAATGTTGACCTTATCAAAGGGAGGTTTCGTCTGGAATTTTCTCCTAAGCTTTCTAAGTGGGGTACCAGACTTATGGCGATGATAAACAGATTTTCTTGGTTTTTGTTTATCAGGATTATCGGTATGCTTCCTGGGTTTGGAGCAAGGGAGGTCAAACTGTTCACAGAAATTTCCTAAATCTCTGCGATTTTGAGCCTTTTCTTTGGCAAGCTGATACTGAATCTTATCATCTTGACAAATCTTTAAGGCTACCTTCTGGATGTAAGCAATAAGTTGACCATAACTTAAGTGCTTGTAAGGAATCTCATTGTTAGAGTGCTGACTGCGAATCTTATCCCTAACCTTATCCCCTAAGGACTTAGGAAGACCAGCAAGGAATTTTTCTTTCCAGAAAGATTTTTGGCTGTCTTCACGGGTAAAGACTCTAGTAAGGAAAGTATCCTTATACCATCAAAAGTCAGCTAAGGTTTTACACCTAAGATTAGAAAGGAGTTCGGCAGATCTATCTTTCCAAAGGCTGGAATCACCTATGAAATGCTGAACTATGGTGAAGATTAGCTGGTTGACTGAGTCAGGGATTGGCTTACCATCTTGGGTCAGGACTGTGCCATCATTTTCCATTTTGACAGCATTCTGGATGGTAATCTTGTGTTCTTCAGAAAGGTAATTATCCCACCAGCCTTTTAGTTGTCCAATAAATCCGGAAACTAAAATATTTACAATAACTGCTTCCGTGCAGTTAAGGGATGTATCATAGGCTGTAGCAACCATGGTCATCTGCTGGAGGAGATTGAGGATCTGGTACTCAGTTTTGCCATCTATGTTCCATTCATAGACATGGTTGGCATTAAAGGATTTGGAGTTTTCCCTTTCCTCTAAGAGAAGATCGGGAACGGTTGCTCTATGGTAATACAACTTAGAAGGTTGCTTCCAATTGGGCTGATTCCTAATAGGGTTGATTCAGACAGATCTATCTGAGTCAGAGTTTCCATTTTCAGACTCAGCTTGGCTAAGGACATTGATTTCCTTATCTTTGTCCTTTTGGGCTTCATGCCTAGATCTGGCTCTAGTAAGGGTTGGCCTAGAATGGGCTTCTTGGGATGTCTGAGGAGTATCTTGAATGATAATGGACGTCAATCCTTCAAGCTTGTCCTTTGGTTCTTCAGGTGGTTGATTAAAAGCTCTAAGTTTGGCAAACTCTTTTCTAAGCTTATCAGTCATTCCAAAAGGTTTGGAGATAGGGGTTTGAATGGTCTTAGGAGCAGAGGTACTGGCTTCTAGACTATGGCTGGATTTTTCTCCTAATTTTTCTCCTATGGACTGGAGGTATCTGTTGGTATAATTAGATTGCTCCATAAGGTTCTTGATATCCTTGGGAGTTATGGGTTCAGATTCATCCCTAGACTTAAAGGATGAGGCATAAATGTGACCATGCTTTTCATTCCTGACGTTAGGAAGTATAAACTTGGTCGATGGAGGGAACTCAGATCTAACTATCTAGCCATCCTTAAGGTCATACTTAGTGATAACACTAATGGTGTTTGGCTCTAAGAAAGGGTAATCTATCTTATGGTAAGCTGCATAAGACTTAAACCAATCAAAGAAAAAAATTTGAGACTTAACAAGATTAAGAAAGGAATAATATTCTTCCCTAATCTGATCTTTACTATCATCCCTATAATGGCTAAGAAACCACTCTCTTTGAGGAGTCATTTCCTCAGAGTCGAAATCTAGCTTAAGGGCTTTATAATCTATGCAGGCCTTATTAATCATGAATAACTTCATAATCTTGCATAGATGAAAAGGTTGGAGAAGGAATAGACCTAGACTCTTCCTCGTTGGTTTCCTGTTGATAAACAGGTTGAGGAATGGACGACGAGGTTTCTCCCCCCTGAAGCTTGATTCTACCACTGGTACTAGGAGCAGCAGAACAGGATTTCCTAGAAAAGACAGATCCAAACATTTCAAATCTAGAATCTCTAGTAAAGGATGATGATCTAGCCGTATTGAAGGAGTTCGACTTATTAAAGGTGATCTCTACCCTTCCGGAGTCAAATTGTTTGATAGACTCAAAGCTAAGTGTGGCTTGAGGTTTGGCAGGGGCTACCTTATCCATGGCCCAAGTCTGAGGGAAATTAATGTCTTCCCACTTGATGACTTTCGGAATCACAACCTTAGCTTTGGTTGTGTCTGTGAGAAACAAAGTAGTTTCTCCAGTCTTCCTAGGTTTGAGGACTCTAGACATACACGAGTTCATTACCTTGTATTGAACTCGATAGATGATATTAACTGGGATGGATCCAGCCTTCATATCAAGACCATAAAGCTGGACATCTAATGATTAACACATCTAAGACGTTTGCATCCTCAAGACTGATAGTCCTATCAGGATAACAGTTGAAATAGATCGGACCATTACTAAGGCTGGTTTCTACGGTGCCTAGAATGGAGTCGGTAAACTGATTATGACGGAAGTCTCGAAGGCATAAAAGAATTGAGGTGTTTAATCCTTCTATCCCTAAGGGTTTGGCTGCAACTTGAACACATCCAATATGCAAAAAACTATACTTTTGCTTATGCAGTTTTAAAGATCCGTTTGAAAGAAGTTTTATTTCATCAAAATCATATTTAAGACGTATATTAGTCTCAACAGTCCGGATAATGAAATCAGATTTACGGAAATAATTTCCTTCAGGTTTATAAAGTTCCTTTTCTGGAATCCTGGGGATCTTCCAGTCATCCAGATCTTGATTGATATCTTCAAAAGAAACTTCCTCTTTGAAAATATTACGGTTTGATTTGATTAAAGCATTTTCTGCTTGGGAAGGATTAAAAGAAGAAGATGAGGGTTGGGAGGATTTGAAAGAAAAGCAAGAGGAAAAGGAGCGAAAGAGAGACATGACGAAAATATCATAAAATAAATCCCCTGATATCATTGTCATCCTTTGGTTCTATAAAAACATAAAGATAGATCCAAGTTGAAAATTACCTACTGAGTTATATTCCAGACTCTTTTTTTTTTTTTACTGATTATCTTTTAACTATAGCTAATGAATTTTCAGACAAAAGTTCAGATTTCATATTACAATATCTTGTAGGATTTACGGTCCTGAACTTAGCGAGACTTACTACCCCAGCAATACCAGATCTAAACTTTCTCCGCTTATCATGTTAACCAGTTAAAAGATAAAAGTACATTAATTCATTTAAGAAGATATAATACAGACAAAGAGAAAGAATATACAAGTGTCTGGATAATAATTCAGATAAGTAAAAGACAACTCAGATCTAGCCATATATTCCTACTTCCCCATCAGGCTCTGATACCATAAGGGGTGGAAGCGGGGACGGGGAAAGAGACTAGACAACAAACAACATAAATGAGAAATAGGAATAGAATACAGAATTCACATGGCTATCAGAACATAAGACAACAAAATAAATTTAGTGCATAAATATAAAGTGATACTCTTATATATATATATATATATACACACACACACACATTATCTGAACACTACCAAACTTGATAACTGCACCAGCTAAATTTACTTTTTCTTTAAAAAGGAAAATAATCAAGGCAAGTTATCTTTCACCTTGCAGCAACATACTTAAGTAACTTGGCCATCTGAGCTTTAAAGCCAAAGATATCAGCATTGATCTAATGACTTAGGGTAGAAAAAGCTTTAAACCTCACAGAAACTTATTTAGGAAATGAAGGCCAGAACCAAGTAAAAATGTTATTTTTTTAGATGGATCTTCTATGTTCCACATCCCCAAAGGTGAAGGCAAACATCATGCATGAAATTAAGAATATTTCCCTCATAAATAAGCTACTGAAATAAATAAAAAAATGAGCACCAAAAGAAGGGAGATATCAAAAGATAAACTGAATAGGCCAAAAGTGCATACATTAGTTCCAGCTGTTAGGTCCACGACCTCCTCTGCCATCACGAAATATGAGGCATCTCCACTATGTTCTTGTTCTGCCTTGGTGGAACTAGTTTTACTGGCTCAATCCACAAATCACGAGAGTGATCTACAAGAAAGGGGTGTAGATTTGCTTTAGAATAACTTTTTTGCCACATCAAAGACTAAATGAAGAGCAATGAAGTTAGCCTTTCTAAATTTGCCATGATAAGTTAAAGAAGTCATAGAAGCAATCTTGAGGATCATTTCTGGACTGCTTAAACAATAAGCACATAAAAAACCATACTTGCATTGAAATCAATCAATTCAGACCAAATAAACTCTTGTTCACATTCATAGTAGAGCTTTGCTCTAGCTTGTATGCAAGGCCATGGTTTTCCTGCTTCAATATCTCATAGGAAAAGACAATCATTCATACATCATGCATGTAGATTCCAAAAGAAAAACCAACGAGAACTAATAATATGATTTGAAAAAATTAAATAAAAAATATGCCTGAATAAAATAGGATGCTACATATGTTCCTAGTAAATTTCCATTTACTTTCCATTATTTTCAAATTTCAATAGAGTGAATGCCTATATGTTCCTAGTACAAGTAGACAATAATGGATACTATATTTTGGGAAATAGCCATCTGGATGGAAGCTCCATACCTCTTGTACAACAAACCTATTATGTAAGAACAATCCACTGTACAAGTCAAAACTATCTTGATGGTGGTGTCCTTCTGCAACAAGTTGTAAAGAACCACATTGATACCATGCCTAGACTGCAAACCAGAAAATGAAAGGAAAGGTTTTGGCGGGGAAACCACATATGAACCACATGAATTAATCATAAACCAGATGTGCAAATAATGGTAAAATAAACTCACATCAGTGAGCATTGTTAACCATGTTCTCATTTCATGATTTTGGAAGTTCGCATTGTGTGGTTTTGGTCTCAACAAACTGAACCTTCCCATCATCAAATATGGGTCAAATAATCTTCTTATTGTAATTGACTCTTGTTAGAAGCTTTCATGGATTTCCAGTTCTAGATTGTTTTTGTAGTCAAACTCCCAGAGAATTGATTTTGAGCAAGATCAATGATGTGCAGTTTGGGAAATGTGCACGTTGTAGGGCACCTTATAGATCCATACAAATGATTATCTCTTAAAACAAAAACCTTAGTAATTGGTATTGGTATTTAATCTGCTTAGTGCAAAGTAGAAATATTTGTTCATGTATAACTATAATTATAATTATAATAAATAAATATATTTTAAATAAATAAATTATATCATATTTTAAATTTATAATAAGAAGTTAAATTGATGTAAGATTATTTTTAAATTGAACTAAATAATAAGCATCTTAAAAAAAATAAAGTATACAAATAAACTTTAAAGGGTGGTTTAAAATAATTCAGAGACATTCTTTTACTATTTTCTATAATATGTAAAATACACATCTCAAAAAAGAAAAAATATATTAAAAGTATCTAATTAAGAAAGTAAAGAGTAAAAAGTTGACTTCTAAATTAGAAATTCTAATTTACAATTTATAGTATAAAAAAAGTGAAGTTTTAAACAAGGCTCGAGGTCTACTACATACGTGATAACATAAGTTCTGGTTATCAATGTCATTTAGAAAGAAAAAAAATACTGTCTCATTTCATTTTATTTGTATTTAAAGAAATGCAGAAATCTTAAAAACAACAATTAATCATACTAATTCCTAATTAATTTTTATATATATAATTAAGATATCTTGCAAAAGTGATGAAAATGATAGCAGCGACAGGCAACAGGGTCCTGATAGTTTAAAGGGAGAATGTTAAGGATATGTTTTGAAATTAGATTTTTGACAGAAAAGAAATGAAGGATAAATATTTCATCTTTAATAAATACTCTTCAATTTGATAAATTTTTCAATTTAAATGATATATTAGTATAAACTTACAGTGTGATATTTCTTTTTATAAATATTATATAATTTTCTTAATTTAGAAATTTAAAATTTGTCAATTGAACTTAGAATTTTGGAAATTAAAAAAAATAAAAGTAATATGTGTCATTCTTTAATGAAATGTACAGTGAGAAATTAAGCTGGTCTAAAAATAATATATTCATAATTGGATTTAAATGCAATACATAAGATGAGATAAACAACTGAGATCAGCAAAGCATTATATATACGTGCATTAGAAAAATAACACTTTTCTAAGTTACATATCAGTGGATTTTTTTTCTTTGTTACTAGCTTGGACGACTATTAGTAGATAAAAAAAATCCACCTGCCAAGTCCCCTGCTATCTTAACTACCATCCTGAATGATAAAATAAATTATATTTTAACATAAATTTTTTTATTATAATCACCTATAAGTAACTATATCTTGCTTTTCCATGTACATGCTTAGGAATGAAATCCAAACACACTAACTCATCCCATCAAAACCTTGTATCATACTATGATATATTGCACTGGATAATGACAACCATGTTTTGTTTCTTACTTCTCTATAAGATCAGATTTCCACAAGGACACAATATCCTGAAGTGGATTTTGTATAAATTGGAAAACCTGTCCAATCAGTATCAGAATAGAAGCTATGTCAACAAAAAGCCAAAAAAGGTAATTTTCACCACAAGAGGAAAGGTGTTCCCATAATCTAGGCCAAAAAAATCCAATTATATTTAGCTATAAGACAAGGTTTCAAACTATTAATATTTCCATCTAGTCCAACCTTCGACCGTATAAATATCAATTATAACCAACAGTTGTTTTGCCTAGAGGCAGGGTAACAAGGTCCCAAGAGACTAGTGTGTAATGTACCATAGCCTACAGCAAACCTGGATGAGAGTGAGACAATGCTTCAACTGTGATTTAAGAAATAGCACAGAATCCAAAAAGGATACAGGTATAATATGAAAGATAAATGATGATAAGATGGTAAGCATATAAGGGATTGGGATTACAAAAGACCTAACACCTTTGCACAAGACAGCGGAAATTTTTTATTCAGAAGGTGAAGCTGAAGAGTTAAATGAAGCAAGGGATGACACGGGGATCTAAAGCCAGAGTGGCAGGCTATTTATATATTCAAATCTATTTATATATTGATAAATCATACATTGATAAATCTCTTGGGATTATATCAAACAAAATCCATTTTGTTTGACTTGGTTCTATCCTTTGTTGAAACAAGAAAATGAAAAGAAAAAGTGGAAGGGCAGGGACACTCATAATTATCTCTGTAAGATAGAAATGAAATGATCCAAAGATGTCATGGTATCTCATTAAGGATGGGAAACAAGGAGAACAACAAAACAGAGCATCAATAGGGGCACTTGAGAATTGTTTGCCAGAGATTGCCAACTTAACTGTCGCATGTCAACCAGATAGAAAAGCAAATAAAATAAGTCAAAATATTAAATTTGAATTTCACAAATCATGTATGAATAGAGACGAATTATTAAAGCACTACTGTGTCGGTCAAGAATTGTGAGCTCTATATGGACGGAATGATGCTGGGGTAATGAGATTTAGATGTATACAAATGAGATGAATAGTCAGGCATAAAAAAAAAAAGCCGATAAGTAAATATGCCCAGATGCAGCCCCAACTTTGAATGCACCTCTTGCAATGTCATGAGCAGTGATGAAATAAAATAAAAAAATAAACTAATCTCAGTACCACCATAACCTGAAAAAACAATTAAATACAACATTGGTTTGAACTTTGAAGGGAATTTTCTGTCTTTAGAAAAATAGATTACCAGAAAGAATTGTGTTTGTATTTCTGTGGATGCTAATCTGAGAAGTTCCAATTGTTGGAGCTCTAGGTAGGGTCGTTGATTCCTAAAAGCTAGTCCAGGAACACGGCTGAATAAAACAAACAAATTATCTATATGTTTGCTCTTTTTAGAAAAGAAGAATAGTTTTTTATTATAACATTCTATATATATATGTGTGCAAATTAGCATTAGAAATTAGGGAACATTAGAGCTAATTAACGCCTTACTCCTCATTGACATCAAATGTCAAAGTTCGGAACTGACTGAAAAGCTGTTGTGCATGCACACTCCCCAAACTAGAGCTTGCTTGGTTGTTCCTTACATTGTAGATACCATCCAAGAAGCTCAAACAACTATATATGCCAAAAAAAGCCTCAGAACTATGCATGGAGCTTGATGCTAATGCTTTTGCATCATGATCATGAGATAGAAGAGAATATGTTTTGTGTCCCTAGTAATACTTATTTTCCCTTTTCTATATGCCATTTGAATCATTTACTTTTATGAAATGCAATCTACTGGTCCTATATGTACGTGGGTCTGTGTATGTGAGTGAGGGAGTAGTGGTTTTGGTTTCATTGACAAAATAAACAAAGAAATTATAAAGAGATATGATAGTAGAATGGAAGAAATAAGATTCTTGCTAGGTGCTGGGTGCTGGCTAGGGAGACAAAATAATCTTCTATGCTTTCATAAATAATTAGCCATTGAAATTTTCAAGAAATTTACTTCACGTGGGAAAGGAAGGAAGGGATAAAAGAGAGAAATTAAAGAAAGGGTTTTCAAAAGTACTAAAGTAGGTTGATCCCACTGCGAGGAAAATGTATAAGAGACATAATGATATGAAGTGTGAAACTCCAACAAATGGAGGAGAAACTAAATAAAATTAGAAAGAAACTGCACCTGCCCAAAAAAAGAAAAACAAATAAAAGCTATAACAATCACAAAGTCCACTATTGACACTAAATATTTACACAGGTATAAGCTACTCACCATCCAAATCTTCATTTGCATCTCCACTCTCCTAATTCAAGTTACTGATTTCAACCTACAATCACAAACATCAGGGGTCAAATTGCTTCCAGAAAAAAAAAACTAGGTGCATGAAAAACTCAAACTCTCAAGATCAAGAGATAGCATAAATATGACTTACAGGCTTCTTCTTCTTCTTTTTCAAACCAGCAAATGCAGTCTCAACCCCCTCAGAAACTGCAAGTGAAAAATAAATGGGAATCATGCATAAGCACAGTTTCCAGAGCACCAAAAACAAAACCACAAAAAGAAATTGCTTGTTTGATTTTGCGTACCTGAGAGGTTTTCTGTCTTCTCACCCAATTTCTCCACAGGGTCATCAGCAGGATCTACACAATTGTAATCTTCTTCTTCTTTAGGTTGGTGACCGAAATATGCAACAAAAGACCATCATAACAAATAATTTATTGGAACGAAACTTTTAAAACCCAATTTATGGCACCTTACGCCCAATTATGGAAAAACAGTGGGAAAGCATTTACTTAAGTTACAGACAATTAACAGGGAAATGAACTCACTTCTGGAATCTCCTCCTTCATCTCATTTTGTGTTTTGTCCGCCATGATTGCTGCAACACAAGTGAAATAAAGTCTGTACATGATCGGAGAAATAGAAAAAGATGTAAAAAAGGAGTAGGGATAAAAGAGAAAAACGTAGAAGATTAAGGAAACATATTACTAAAACTTTTCCAAAGAAAAAAAGAACAAAAAACAGCATCAATTATCAATTATAGGGAAACATATAACACTATTAGTTTCTACCAGGGAAGAGTCCCAAACTCGAAAATGCTATATATCATTATCAACAATCCAAAATAAAAAAAATAAGTTCATCTGTTTTGCACGGTGAAGTTATCGCTTAACCGATTCTTCATTAGGTGTTTGACAAACATACTTTTTGCTTCAAGGACCATGGTCAATGAATTTAAATTTCCAGAATGGGGTTTAGTTTAAGCTTAAAAACGGATCCCGAGATGTAGAAACAAATAAAAGTTTCATGGTTATAGCGATAGCACAAAAATTCAGAGGTGATGTATTTTTAGTAAAATTCAGAGACCAATTTGAAGGGCCTTTTAATATTTGGGGTTAGCATGATTACAAATGCCTGAGTTAGGAGAGAGCGAGGATAAGATTTCAAAGATGAAATTGATGGTTTGTTGCAATAATAAACCCTAAACAATAAGCCAACAAGAAGGCGTAAGAGAAAGCAATTATTGTTGGTTTTCTTTGTATTCATGTACCTATGGTTCTATTCCCTTTCATCTTTCCCTAAACAGAATTTTGAAAGAAATTCCTATCAATAATACCAAATAGCATATATATGAAAACCCCTAAAAAGTGCACAAGAAAGAAACGTTGAGTATTAGTAGTTCCCATTGAGAGTGATAAAGCCAAAAATAAAAGCGGTAACATAGAATGAGATGGAGTCAAAAAGAACATACCACGAGATTGACACCTTCGTCGCCGTAATGCCAGGGAGAGTCAGCCTTAATAACAACGAAAGAGACATGAGCAGTGTCACCCTCATACTTTGGGAACGGTTGAAACACGCCGACTGGAACCTACGAAGCCCGGAAACTTGAAGGGGAGGAGTTGGCCGTGATAGTGCCCGGAGGGGCTGAGGCCGTCGAGGTGGGGGTGAGAGTGATGGTCAAATAGAGGTTTGGGGAAAGTGAAAAGGCTAGGGATTCAAGGGAGGAGTGAAGGGACGGAGAGAATTTAAAAATTGAACGATAATACAAAGACGGTTTTCTCTGGTGCCAAGTGATAAAAAGGAAATAAAGACAGGTTTTATAAAAGCGTAGTCAAATATTATTTTTATACTAATGCTTCTAGACGATTTTTGCAAAACCGTTCTAGAATGGTAGTTTCTAAGACAGTTTTCACAAAATCATCCTAAATTGGTTGTATTTATTTACAAAAATATCACACATATCTTTCTAAGACGGTTCTTTATTAACTGATGTGATATCACTGTCGTAAAAAATGCTTTTTATAATAGTTCTGACCAAAATTTAACATTTATGCTTATGTGAAAAAATTAATTTTTCATGCTCGAAACATTATTTTGACAATCCCAACGGTCAAAAGTTACATATTTGTGTTAGGATTCTGCCTTTAAAATTTTAAGATGATCCAACGGTTAACCAATCTAAAATTATGATTTTACTAAAACATGTGTTGGGTCGAACTCGAAATCACTCAAATACAACGCATCTCAAATCAACTCCACATAACTTGATCTCTACACCAAGCAATTGCACATGGATAATCCACATAATATTTCAACTAATCCTAATTAATAAAGTAATCATATTATACAAGGAATACATCACACATATTTTAAGTTATCGAAATCTCAGGATGTTACATATATTCATAGGTATTTATATGCTCCCTCTATCTTAGGTAATTTCACATTAAATAAGATAAAGAGCAATGTTTAATTAGAGAAAAATGTTTACCCATTTTTCTCCTCTATTTTTTTTTATTTTCCCAAGCACAACACCTATATGTTCATTTTTCTCCCCCTTTTGGCTTATCAATGACCAAAAAAAATTTATAATGGTATAAGCAAGGAAGATGTAAACAACATAAAGCATAATTTTATTCATTAATGATAGCTGCAAAACAAGAAAACATAAAACAAAAGCAACAAATTTTAAAACATGAGACCGGAAACAAAACAACAAGAAGTAAAACAAAACAACCACTAAGGCATTATATTGTCAAAGTCTCTAAGAGTCATCCTAGTCTCTATATTTTCCAGCCTACTAGTGATGTTTTCCAAGGATGAATGAAAATCAACTTAATGTTCATGATGCAGAGCCATCATCGCATCCATCTTTTGAATAATTAGAGATTCAAAAGGGGTCCACTGCTGCTCAGCAGGACCAGCTTCTGCATCCTCTTCTTCATCTCCTTGTTCTTCAACAGCACCACCTAGAGGAGCTTGTTCTCCAGCCATTAACCACCCTTTTGGGGTTTTCATCAAACCTAACTTGGTGAGATGTTTGTCAATGATGAGGTTGGTGATGTTTGTTGTGTTGTCCACAATCTCATTAGAGACATCAATCCCAAAATAGTCTATAAACCTTGAGATTAATACAACATATGGGAATTGATAGCTAAGAAGTCTCTTAGACTTTATCATGGTTTCCTCAAGGACTAGAACCCAATTAATTTGAGTTCCAATCTTCATGCCATACACCAGTTGCAAATCATCATCTCTGACTTGTGTATGATTAATGGACCTAGGGGTGAGGATATAGGTGATGATGTAGTGCAACAACATATCCTTCCTTGTCATATTTCCAACTCTCAATCTGGTCTTCAATCTAGATTAAGGATCTAGCAACATACCTTTGTATGTATCAATCTTGGAGTACCCTCCAACTTCTTCTTCAAATCTCCTTACACCTTCACAAGAAATGTCAACCACAACATTCCAAACTTCTTCATCAATCTCCAATGCAACTCCATTCACTTGGGAATGGAGAACCCCATCCATGCTAGCTTTGGCACAAGTGTAGAACACTTTCACCAACTCAGGGTATAATGTACCCTTCAATTCAAGAAACTTCTTCAGTCCTTGAGCTTCCAGCATAGCAAGGAATTGAAATCCCTCATTAACAAACCAATCAAGCTCAACATACTTTGGAGGCATAACTAGTTTGGTAGCATTGAACTGAATATAGCTTTGTCTTTCAGCTTCAGTTTTGAACCATGTATTGAGCCTGTTCACAGTTGCATTAGAAGATTCTCTAGCTTTCCTCTTGCTGGTTTTGGTTCTTTTTGGGGCATTTGGGTTAGACATGATGAGATTAGGTTGAAGAAAAGAATGGGCAAAGATTTGCTTAAGGGAGAGAGAGGCAGAGTACAAGAATTAGCTCAGCTTGCTTTAACGAAGAAAGAGATTTTTAGGTGTGAAGTTTCAGCTTGTCAAAATCTGAATTTATGAGGGTTTTGAAGTTTAAATTTTGAATTTTAAAAACTTGGTAACAACTATTTCGTGTTCCAAGAATGTCTGAGTTCACTGATGATAAAGGACTATCCAAAGAGCATGAAGTTCTAGAAGCACTCCATGAATTGAAGGGTCCAATGACAAGGTCTAATACCAAGCTTCTACAAGAAGAGATGACCAAGAAAATCATGGCTGGACTATTTAATAAGGACAAGGATGGAGGAATACATAAGGAGATGAATTGGAGCACCTTGAAGATTGTAGGAGAGCTCGCTTAGCTTGAATATCATGCTTAGCGCAATTCTTTTCATAGTTTTCATAATTTTTGTATTGTTGTAATTTAGTAATTTCTTATTTGTGTAATGGACCCTAATGTGGACTTAAATAGGCCTAAACTATGCATTTTTAGGTTTTATTAGAAGCTTAACTCTATAAGTACTTAGACATTGCTAGTTTTGAATAACTTTTGATTGAATAAAATTAAGCATTTGCTTGAATTGAGAGCTTAGCCTCTTCTTGATTCTTGGCTAAACCCAAATTGATTCTTATCAAAGAAGCTTTCCTTTGTGGCGAATTCTCCTCAACTTATCGTTCCAACACGGATCGTGGCGTTATTCCTTACCATCTTCTTTGTCTTCCCCACCTTTTATCTGTAAGTTCTACTATCTATCATTGGTATCTTGAAATTGGCCTCTGTAAACGATCCAATCCAATCATTCATGCCTTGGTAGTCATCATGTGGTAATCAGAGCTAGATTCCCGAGAGCAATTTTCGATTTCTTTATTTAAATTTTTTCCTTTCCAAAAACAATTTTTTTTTAAAAAAAATCAAATTTGAATATCCTATCTTATCCTATCTTTTTGTTGAATTATCATATCTTATCCTATCTTTTTGAATTATCCTATCTTATCCTATCTTTTTGTTGAATTATCCTATCTTTTTGTCTTCAAAAGATATTCAAAAGTTTCTGGTATTAAAAGGCAAAATACGAAGGACTAAAGAGAAAATATTCAAAAAAATATTTTGGGATCAAAATAAAAATATCAAAAAATATGAGGTTCCAAATATTAAAAAAACAAAGAAAAAAAGTTATAGTCCAAATTTTATAGCTCCTTTTGGTGTATTCTTATTATTACTTTCTAGTATTTTCTTTTTACATAATTGCAGTGGTTTATATGTAGTCATATTTTGTTTTTCCTAATTGTCTGTTTTGGCATTCCTTTTGAGTTATACTTTTTTTTATAACTTTTATTGCTTGTCTTTTAAATTTTCAAGGTTTTGTCTTAGATTTTTCTTTCTTTCTTTCTTGACCTCTTAAGTTGAGTTTGGATTTGTTTCATCTTTCACTTTGGTTACTCCTTGAATTGAAATCTTTGGTTGATTTCAAGAGCTGAAAAAGAGTTAGTAAGTGGAAAAAAACAAGAGTGACCTTATAGAAAAAGTCTTACGAGTGTGAAACATGAGTGTTGAATAGTGTAAACACTTAGTCAGTGGTAAGGTCCAATATATTATTTGTTTTACTAACATTTTTCTTGTAGCAATGGTGTCCGAAAGTGATACTGATCCACTGATAAGTGTCATATTTTAGTTAATTTTAGGATTATAATGTTGGCATTTATTTTTTTATTTCAGTGAATTGCTTATAAATTTGTCCTAATCCTATTTGTTTTGTAGTTGGAACATATATAAAGGTTATTGTTTACATTTTGGAAGATTAGTATAATCAAATTTGGTATTTTGATAGGTATTAAGTGTATCAAAGCATCCAAAGCAAGCAAGACAAGCACAAAAGGGCAAAAAGGTCAAAATAGGAAGTTTCTTGAAGCAAATTCCCCTGAAACTCGTCTAGGCTAACATCTTTCTTCAACATTGGGTTTTTAACTCACCCAGGCGAGTGAATCATGTGTATTTAACTCGCTTGGGCGAATGGCTTTCTTCAGGAGTAAGGATTAACTCGCCCAGGTGAGTAAAACAAGCCTAAATCACTCACCTGGACGAGTGGAATTCCGCAACTTCCATTTCTTATAAAGAGGCATGCAAATGGAAGAAGAAGGGCATGGTTTTTTGAGAAAGAATGTGAGGATTAGCTTAGGAAGAGTAGAAAGAGTGGGAGAAGTGAGAAATTAGTGTGGAAACTCTATCGCTTCATCGTTTCTTCAGTTGATCATGTGCTATCCACAATGATTGGCTAGCTTCTCCTAAGGATTGGATGTAATCTTTGTACCCTTATGTATCTCTTTTAATATTTTTTATATGCATGAATCTTTTCTACTCCTTATTGGTAATTTCATTATGTTCTTAATGCCTGATTCTACTTTATCACTAGTTTCATGAAATAGGATTCTAAGTTTAACTAGAAAGTGCTCTTAGGATTTGAACTAAATGATTTTACTCATTACGTTACGTTGCTAGGAATAGGGCATAACATTTTGATTACAAACAACGCGAGATTATGATTATAATGCTGGGATATTTATTTCATATACGAGGGGTCGATATTTAGTAAATATCTGTAGAATTCTCAAATGCGAGGGATTGATTTGAGGCGATTTAACATGTGCATCAATAAGGATAGAAAATGATTTATACATGGTAATGTTAATTGGATACTAAGGATATGAATGATGAAATCCAATCCTATACTTTTTCTTGAATTAATTAAACTTTATTTGTTTTTGTAATTTTTCGTAATTTCAACGCACTAAATCCGTTCTTTCCGTAATTTCTTATTTTTCGTTATTCCACAAACATATGAAATTTCGCTTATACTCATTGTACATAACTATTGAACTGTTAAATTTTATTTGGATTAACTGAGATAACTCAAATCCATGTAGAGACGATCTTTTATAAATTTTGTAACCAGCAACGATAATTGATACGCTTGCCAAGAGTCTAACATCCACCTTCCCCTAGAACCATTAAGCTAATGGCTTCATTGGCTAAGCAAATAGATAAGTTGCAAAGAAATGTTGAAAGGAGGATGGGAGACAAATTTGGTGAGATACAACGAAACACTCAAGGGTTGAGTGGGAGAATGCAAGACATGAGAGAAGGAGACATCATAGGTCACCTCATTCTTCTCAAGGGAGTGATGATGGCTATGAAGATTAAGAAGACATCAACCGCACACATGGTTGATAATGAAAGGAATCATGAGGGATAGATTTGTCCCACCTTAATATATAAGGGATTTTCATAATAAATTATAAAGACTTTATCAAGGAAGTAAAAGTGTTGATGATTATTACAAGGAGATGGAGATTTCTTTGATGAGAGCAAACATTGAAGAGACTAATGAGGCTGCAATGGCTAGATTTTTGAATGGTTTGAATAGGGACATTCAAGATGTTGTAGAGCTTCAAAGCTACAACACCCTGGATGAACTTATACATAGGGTTGTGAAAGTGGAGCAACAATTGAAGAGAAAACAAGCTTACAAGAAGTCTTCATATGGTTATTCATCTTGGAAGGATAAGGACAACTTCCAAGAAAGAGGGTTCTTTTTCACAACATATTGAAAGAAAGTCTTCAAGAGGTAATCCTACTTCTCCACTCAACCCCTTTCCAATAAATCTAGTTCAATTAAATGTTTTAAATGTTTGGGTAAGGATCATATTGCATCCCAATGTCCAAACAAAAAGACCATGGTTGTGTTGGAGAATGGAGAGGTGAATAGTGAGTCATCTAAAAGCTCTCATAATTCCTCTAGTGAAGGGGAGGATGATGGTGTTCTTCAACCGCAAGAGGGAGTTCTTTTGATGGTAAGAAGACTCATGGGAAGCTTGTGCAAAAATCAAGATGATACACAAAGAAAAAACATTTTTCATTCTAGATGCTTGGTGAATGGAAAGGTATATTCTCTTATCATTGATGGAGGAAGTTGTACCAATGTTGCAAGCACTAGATTAGTGGAGATTCTTGGTTTAAAAACCACCCCTCATCCTAAGCCTTATAAATTGCAATGGTTGAGTGACAATGGTGAGTTGGTTGTGAATAAGCAAGTGTTACTTACATTCTCCATTGGAAAGTATGTTGGTGAAGTGCTTTGTGATATGGTTCCCATGGAAGCTGGTCATGTGTTGCTTGGAAGACCTTGGCAATATGATAGAGATGTTGTCCACAATGGGATCACCAATCGATACTCTTTCCTTTGTAAAGGTAAATAGGTAGTTCTCTCACCTTTATCTCCAAGGGAGGTGTGTGAGGATCAAATAAAAATGAGAGTGAAAAGAGAAAAAGAAAAGAAAATCAAAGGAGAAAAGAGTTCTTTGAGAGAGAAAATCTGAAAAGAAAAAGATGGCAAAAAGAGTGAAAAGAAAGAACAAAAGAAAATAGAAAGAAAGAGTGAAAACAATTAGTGATAAAAGAGAGTTTGTTCCTCAAACCTAAGGAGGATCTAGCTAGACAACAAATGTATTTACTTATTCCAAATTATATGTGCTTGTCTTCTAGTGCCTTTGAGATGCCTCAAGGTTTTGATACACTTTTAAAGGAGTTTGAGAATGTCTTTCCACAAGACATACCCCATGGCTTGCCTCTTTTAAGAGGAATTGAGCATCAAATTGATCTTGTTTCGAGAGCTTCACTTCCTAATAGGGCTGCTTATATTTTAGACTCTTGGCATGCGTACCAATTTGTCATTGTAAGTTACAAAATTTATAAAAGATCGTCTCCACAGGTACTTGAGCTGCTCAGTTAATCCGAATAAAACTTAATAGTTCAATATATTTATGAGAAAGTGGGCTTGGGTTTCATCATTCATACCCTTAGTATTCATTTAACTTTTACCATGTATAAATCATTTTCTATCCTTATTGATGCACACATTAATTTACCCTAAATCGATTCCTCGCATTCGAGAATCCTAAGGATATCTACCGAATATCGATCCCTCGCATATGAAGTAAATACCCCAGCATTATAATCATTATCGCGTGCTTTATGAAATCAAAACGTTATGTCATATTCCTAACAATGTAACGTAATGAGTAAAATCATTCAGTTCAAACCCTAAGATTACTTTCCAGTCTCACTTAAGATTAAATTCATGAAACTAGTGATCAAGTAGAATCAAGCATTAAGGACAGAATGAAATTACCAATAAGGAATATAAAAGGTTCATACATAAATAAATATTAAAAGAGAGACATAGGGAGAGACATAGGGGTATAGAAGATTACATCCAATCCTTAAAAGAAGTTAGCCAACCATTGTGGAGAGCATCTCCTCAAAGGAAGAATTGATGAACGGAACCATCATCGCTTCTTTCCGGCAGAGTCTCCACACTAATCCTCACTTCTCCCACTCTCTCTTATGCTATCCTAAGCTAATCCTACATACAAAGGTAAGAAATTTCATACAAAGGCAAGGAAGGTTGAGAAAAGAATGCCTTTCCTTCACAATTTCATGTCTATTTATAGATTTTGGGGTTTTGCTTGAGTCCACTCGCCCAGGCGAGTGTTTTTGCCTATTTTTACTCGCCTGGGCGAGCTAGCCTTATCTCCTTGGAACTTGAACTCGCCTGGGCGAGCAAAATACACTACTTCCACTCGCCTGGACGAGCTAAAGCCTTAATGGTGAAGAAAGATCATTGGCCTAGGCGAGTTCTGGGCCATTTTTGCTTCTAACACCTCCCAAATTTAACATTTATGCCCCTTTTGCTTGCCTTGCTTGCTTGGATGCTTCGGATGCCATCGGAACCTATCAAAATACAAAATATGATTGGATTAATCTTTCAAAATGTGAAAACAACAGTTATATAAATACTAAATACAACTCAACTAGGTTTAGGGCAAGTTTATAAATAAATTTACTGAAATCAAAAGATAAGTGCCAATAGTGTAACCATAATTTTACTAAAATAGGGCACTTATCATTATAGGAGTAATTCAGAAGAGACCAAAGAGATTCAAAAGCAGGTTGAAAAGTTGATACAAAAAGGATGGGTGAAGAAAAGCTTGAGTCCATGTGCAATGTCGGTCATCCTAGTCCCCAAGAAAGATGACAAATGAAGGATGTGCACAGACTGTAGACCTATTAACAACATTATCGTGAGGTATAGACATCTTATCCCTAGACTTGATAATATGTTGGATGAACTTCATGGTTCTTGTTTTTTCTCCAAAATAGATTTGAAAAGTGGTTACCATCAAATTAGAATGACAGGAGGTGATGAATGGAAAATCGCTTTCAAAACTAAGTTTCGACTTTATGAGTGGTTGGTCATGCCTTTTGGCTTAACCAATGCACCAAGTACTTCCATGCGACTCATGAACCATGTTTTGAGACACTTTATTGGAAAATTTGTGGTGGTTGACTTTGATGATATCTTGATTTATAGTTTAACAATGGATGACCACTTACACCATGTTAGGAGTGTCTTGGAAGTGCTTAAGCATGAAAACTTGTTTGCTAATAGGCATAAATGCACATTTTGCACTAATCAAATAGTGTTTCTAGGTTTTATTATGAGTACTAAAGGAGTCCAAGTGGATGATGAGAAAATTAAGGCTATTAGAGATTGGCTGACACCCAAAAATGCTAATGATGTGAGGAGTTTTCATGGGTTGACTAGTTAAAATAGAAGATTTGTTAAGGAATTTAGCACTATAGCATCTCCATTGAATGAAATTGTTAAGAAAAATGTGAAATTTAAGTGGGAGAGTGAACAAGATAATGCCTTCAATGAATTGAAGGAAAAGTTGACAAATGCATCCATTCTTGCTCTACCAAAATTTTTAACATCTTTTGAAATTGAATGTGATGCATCCAATGTTGACATAGGTGCTATATTGTTACAAGAAGGTCACCCAATTGCTTATTTTTGTGAGAAACATAAGGGTGATATCTTGAATTATTTCACCTATGACAAGGAACTCTATGCAGTTATTAGAGCTTTGTAAACATGGCAACATTATCTCCTTTATAATAACCTTTAGTCTGGCGTGAGTAGCACCAAACCTACTGGAGGTTAGCGCGAGTAGTGCCAGACTGGCGCTACTCCAGGGAACCTGTTTTTCACTGGAATCTGGCACCGCTAGCGTGGATGTGGCGTTGTTAGCGTGAGATTGCAGCAAAAGGCCATTTCTCACTGGAAGTTGGCGCCAGTAGCGCCAGAGTGGTGCCGTTTGTGCCAGATGCACTAGGAGTTGGCGCCAGTAGCGCCAGAGTGGCGCGGTTAGCGTCAGAAGTTCTGTAGGAAGCCAATTTCCTCTGGAATGTGGCGTCGTTAGCATGAGTTTGGTGCGATCAGCATGGGAGCTCTAACAGGGCCACTATAAAAGGTTATTTACGCGATTTTGGGGGCCAAAACCCTTCCTTCTTCTTCCTCTGGACCTTTTTCACCATTAGAGCACTAGGGAAGCTCTATATCTTCACCAATCTTCATCTAAACACCTTCCACCCAACATGAAACTTGTAGGGAATCATCCTATGAGCTAGAATCCTTCATCACTTTTCCCTAAAAACTTTCAAACGGAGATATCACATTCTCTAGTGAACTTCACAAAACTTGAGTTTGGCGGGGAAATGAGGCAATTTGCGGACACCCACGCTTTGAGAAGTGATCCTCTAGCATTCCTTGACTGTTTAGAGGTAAGAAACTCAAGTTTTACCGTTTGAATTGTGAAATTGTTCTTGGGATGAATAATGACCCATTTGAGTTAGAGCTAAAATTAAGCTTGGGTCCTTTAGAAAAGTATATTTAGGAGGTTGTTGGGATAAATGATTAGCTTTGAAATATTGATTTTATGGCCTTTGGATTTTGGTTTTGAGAAATGCATGTGTAGGAAGAATGTTGGTTAAATTGGTGATTGTAGGACATGCATGAGCCTAGATACTTGTATAATATGTGCTCAGGAAGCTATGTAAACAGTGAATTTGTGTTGAAGTAACCGTTTTATCCATATTGTTAATTGGTGAGTTTTGGCCTGATTAGAGTATTAAACTCTTTGAATTGACTTATACCGAGTCTTGGGGAGACTCTAGTGCCTTGGTTAGGCCGAGATAGATCCTGCTGAGGGTCTATGAGTTGATTATTAGGTGGTTAATTTTGATGACCTTAAGTTAGAAGACAAAGAGATTTAATTGAAATAGAATAACTTTTCTTATTTTTTTTAACGGTTGAGAATCGTTATTGATTTTGCCTGTGTGCCTTTGTATAGGGCGTGACACCGAGGGTGTCAGTGGCGTAGATCACCGTTCTAGGATTGAACAGCAGAGCGCTGCTTTGTCAGGTAAGTTCTTTGCTTTTGGGGGGTGTTTCCCACTGCTTGTGTTCCACCATACTTCGAGGGAGTGATGGTTGCATACATGATGCATGTGTATTGAATTGGTTGTTACAGTTTCCTCATGATAATATGTATGCATGATTCTATGTTTTGTGTGTATGGTTATCTGTTGAATAGATCTTCTGGCCAGTTAGATAGATATGGACCTCCCTAGGAGTAGAGCGCAAATCCTAGTTTGGTTTGCTCACATAAAGGGTGAGGATGATCCCTTAAGACCAAGAGATAGGTGGTCCCTTCACGGTTGAAGCCTATTCTCGGAGGTGCCATATACGTGCATCCATATGTAAAGGAGTAGCTCCCGATGGGATGGCACGGGTGTGAGTTTCGGTCTCACACTAGGGACTGAGAGTCCCAGATGTTGATGATGATGCATCTTGTGGCGGACGTAGTATCGCAGATATACATTAGAGCTAGATGATGGCTAGGTATTGTTGTGAGGGCCAGGTGGCCAATTGATTGTGATGCCTTTGATGCTGTGTATCATGGAAGTGAGCCAGGCGGGAGGAGAAGCCTCGAAGAGCCCTGAGCTTACTGAGATTGTATCTCACCCCTGTGGGGATTATATTTTTTTGCAAGTGATTCATCTGGCAAAGATGATAGGTCTTAGGGCGGGAGACCCCAGTAGAGATAGATTCTGTGTAGCTGCTTGGCAGTGTGATAAGAGCTTCGTGGCTCCACTCTTTTTGTTTTGATGTATTTTGTACCCCTTTGAGGGAAGATGTGTGTGTACACATATGATGGACTCTATTTTTGTTGATGTTGTAGAGACACTCCAGGTTTTGTATGCCCTCGTGTGAGGATGTGATCTATGAGATCATGGCACTGGGTGCTTATTCTTTTGTATAGAGACAGTGAGTGTCTTTGATGATGTAGATGTATATATACATGTGATTTATTCTCCTAATATATATGTATAGATATTGTGGATGTATCTGCCATTCTTTATGTTATTTGGATCGATGAGGCTGGCTTTAGTGTATTGGTATTTGTATATTTTAATTGAGGTTACGTACCATACATAATGAATCAAGAAATATGGTTTGAAATTGCTTCCGTGGTTTTTAATTAACTTAGTTACTACGCAAATCTGATTAAGTAATTGTTAATACACAATGCATACGGGGTGTTACATCCTTCCTAAGGAGTTTGTGATTCATAGTGACCATGAGTCACTCAAACATTTGAAAAACCAAGGAAAGCTTAATAAGAGGCATGCCAAATGGGTAGAGTTCTTGGAACAATTTCCTTATGTGATTAAACACAAGCAAGGCAAGGCTAATGTTGTAGCCAATGCACTTTCAAGGAGATATTCTTTAATCTCCATGCTTGAAACCAAGATGTTTGGATTTGATCACATAAAGGACTTGTATTCTCAAGACCATGACTTATCTAAATTGTTTTAGTTGTGTGAAAAGGGGTATCATCAAGGTTTCTTTAGGCATGATGGATACTTGTTTAAAAATAAAAGATTGTGTTTGCCTCAAAGTTCCTTGCGTGAACTCATGATTTGTGAAGCACATAAAGGGGGAGTTAATGGGACATTTTGGGGTAGAAAAGACTTTAAACATCTTGCATGAGCATTTCTTTTGGCCTAAAATGAAACATGATATCATCAAATTTTGTTCCAATTGCATTGTGTGTCATAAGGCCAAGTCCAAAGTTATGCATCATGGTTTATATACTCCATTGCCAATTCCTACCTCACCTTGGACCGATATTTCTATGGATTTTGTATTTGGTCTTCCAAGGTCCAACAGAGGCAAGGATTCGATTTTTATGGTTGTTGATAGGTTTTCTAAGATGACACATTTCATTCCATGTCATAAGGTGGACGATGCTTGTCATGTGGTGGATCTTTTCTTCAAAGAAGTAGTGCTTCTTCATGGATTACCTAAGAGCATTGTGTCGGATAGGGATTCCAAGTTTTTGAGCCACTTTTGGAAAACTTTGTGGGGAAAACTTGGAACTAAGCTTCTTTTCTCCACCACGTGTCATCCTCAAATTGATGGGCAAACTGAGATAATCAATAGAACACTCTCATAACTCCTAAGGTGTTTCATCAAAGGTAACATGAAAACTTGGGAAGAATGGTTACCCCATGTCAAATTTGCTTATAATAGGGTAACCAACTCTACCACTTCTTTTTCTCCTTTTGAGGTTGTTTATGGTTTTAATCCTTTATCTCCTCTTGATTTATTTCCCTTACCTAATGATTCTTCTATTTTGAGTAAGGGTGGGCTTTCTAGAGCCACTTTTGTTAGGGATCTCCATGAAAAGGTGCGAAACCAAATTGAGAGGAAGATGGAGCAATATGGACGCACACGCCAACAAAGGGAGAAAGTCCATGGTATTTGAACCCGGATATTGGGTTTGGGTTCACCTAAGGAAGAATAGGTTTCCTTCCCAAAGGAAATCTAAACTCCAACCTAGGGGTGATGGTCCTTTCAAGGTCCTTGAGAGGATTAATGACAATGCCTACAAGATTGACTTGCCATGTGTGTATGGGGTGAGTTATACTTTTAATGTTGTTGATCTTTCTCCTTCTGATATAGGTGTTATGGATGCAAATCCGAGGACGGATTCTTTTCAAGAAGGAGGGGATGATAGAGGACTATCCAAAGAGCATGAAGTTCTAGAAGCACTCCATGAATTGAAGGGTCCAATGACAAGGTCTAAAACCAAGCTTCTACAAGAAGAGATGACCAAGAGAATCATGGTTGAACTATTTAACAAGGACAAGGATGTAGGAATACACAAGGAGATGAATTGGAGCACCTTCTGTGGAAAATAAGGAACACTTCACACTTAACCAAGAGGGGGGTGAATTGGTTAGTCTTGGTAAATTAAAAATTTCTTTGATGAAAATCAGAGTTTCAAATCAGAGTTTTATTGCCCTTTGGATCTTTATCACAAAATCAAACAATAATCTTTATCACAAAATTAATCCAAGACTTGTTATGCCACAAGAACACACATGCAAAACAGAGTTCACACAAGTATAATCAAATTTGCAGAATTTAAATCAGAACACAAGATTTATACTGGTTCACCTCAAAACCTATGAGGCTACATCCAGTTTCTTCTACTCAACTCTAGAGTAGAGTTCCACTATTGCAAATATTATTCTTACAAGTAATTACAAGCTTCTCTTCATCAACCCTAGATGAAGTTCAGAGATCTAAAACTCTATTAGATCCTTAGAAGCCAC
>PYAF01005293.1:100058-115917 GCA_007407185.1 Glycine tomentella | reverse complement strand
GAGTTTCATTCACTTTGCATTCATTCTTGGATTATCAGGTGATATCTTTCCTTGTCTTTGTTGATGTAAACTGTTATTTGAATTCTTGTAAGTTTTTGTCTATTGTAAATTGGGATTTCTTGCAAGTGGAGATAGGGTTTCTCCAAGGACAGCTGAGTAGTGTTCTCAGTGTGGGTGTTGCTTCTAAGGATCTAATAGGATTTTAGATCTCTGAACTTCTTCTAGGGTTGAAGGAGAGAAGCTTGTAATTGCTTGTAAGAAGAATATTTGCAATAGTGGAATTCTACTCTAGTGTTGAGTAGAAGAAACTGGATGTAGCCTCATAGGTTTTGAGGTGAACCAATATAAATCTCTTGTCTTGATTTATATTCTGTGTTTTTGATCATTCTTGGTGTAAACTCCGTTTTGTAAGTCTATTCTTGTGGCATAACAAGCTTTGGATTGATCTTGGATAAAGTTTTTCAATTGGTTTTGTGATAAAGATCCTAATGGCAATTAAACTCTGATTTTGTTTTGGAAAACTCTGTTTTCATCAAAGAAATTTTTAAATTACCAAGGTTAACCAATTCACCCCCCTCTTGGTTAAGTGTGAGTGTTCCTTATTTTCCACAGTTACCAGATTCTCCAGGTTGTAAGAAGCAATAGCTCAAAATCACAATCTTGAAAACCTTCTTTTTCTAAAACATCTTCTTCAAAAATCAGAAATCTTGATCACGCAAGATGATGTTTGAAGTTTAGAGCAAAACAACAGTTTGGGCACTTATGAAAGCTTAGAAACTTTTGGGTAAGTCACTCTTATTCTGAGAAACTCGCACAATGTCTTTTTATAAAGAAATAGACTCACCAGGCTTTGTATAAAACATAATTAACTGTCGGTAATCGATTATTTCGCTAGTGTAATCGATTAAATTGTCATATGTAATCGATTAAACTAACTAAATAATCGATTAAACTGTTCATCAGCTTTCTGGAAATGTTTCATGAACAAAATAATCGATTAAACTGTACTGTAATCAATTAAAGCAGCAAGTCATGAAAGTTTAAAACACTTATGTAATCGATTACAATTCATGGTAATCGATTAACACAGAACGACATGTTTTCCAGAAATAGACTATATAATCGATTACAAGAATTGGTAATCGATTAAGTCAGCAAAGCATGATTTTCTTTTAACACTATGTAATTGATTAAAACGAGCATGTAATCGATTAAACTGTTCTTCAAGGCTTTTCCAGAGAAGTTTGAATGTCTTTAATGGGTTAAAGTAGTAAGACTTGCTTTTTAAATAACTTAAGCCATGAGAACTTAACCTTTTGTAAAACCATTTGATTTCTTTGAGATTTAAAACCATGAATGCATGATCATGTGAATGCATATGCTAATGAAAGATCACAAGGCATTTAATTTGAACCACTTAGACAAATCACAAATACCTTCTAGTGATTGGACATGTAAAAAGCTAAAACAAAATCAAGTCTTCAACCTTGGTTCAATTTCCTTGCAGCTTCCTTTAAATTCAACAGGTGTGACACAGGGGGTTGTCACGCCTAATCTGGGCGTGTTCAGTCACGCCCAATTTGAGCGTGTTTGACCCCTATATAAGCCAAAAAAATTTACTTTTTCCCCATTTTTACCATTGCACCTTCTCTCTAGAAGTTTCTTAACTTTTTCTCTAGAGTTTGTGAGTGGGTTATCTCTGTAGCGAAGCCCTACCAACAAGTAGGTGAATTTAATAATTTTGCATATTATTTAATATGTTATATTATTCAATTAGAAAATTGTTAGGGCCATATGAAATTGTTAGCGACGTAGGTGATTTTTAGCAGCGTAGATGTTAGCTTCGTAGAAAATTGTTAGGGACTGTTACATAGAATTATTTTAGATGATAGTTTAGTTTAGTTTTTAATTTAGAATTCTAATGCTAAATTTATTTAGTTTAGTTAGAACTATTATTTTATTAAAGTTATAGTTTAGTTTAGTTTAATTTGTGATTAATAGGAAGAATTAAATTAGGGTATTAAATTATTAATTATAATATTGATTTATTTATATTAAGATAATCATTAGATAGTTGATTCATCATCGTCTGATTCTTCGCGATCTGGATCCGATCATGAGGGTGAGCCTAGGGATCCTACGACCCATGTTATCCTTACCCAGCACAAGTAGAGTGTTTTGCGAAGGCGTACCCAGCGCACCTACGTTTCACAGGCGGTGTGGTACGAGGACACATGTCGAGTGTTGAGGACTCGACGTGGTAAAGTTACGGGGGGGCCAGGCTGTGACAATATACCTGACATCGTTGCTAAGTTGTTAGGACAGACTCGATTCCTACATGTAGAACGCGTGCTATTTTTTTTTATAACTGTACATATGAATTGATTTTTGTTAAATTTTTTTTAGATCGATACTGCGCTTATTAGTGCTCTGGTTGAGAGGTGGAGACCAGAGACACATACATTTCACATGACGCAAGGAGAGATGATCATCACGTTGGAAGACGTGGCTGGTGTAACACCCCGTGTGCACTCGGTGTATTAACATTATTATTATTATCAGAATAGCGCTTAATCACTTTACTTAAAAACTTTGTGGAAGCATAAGTTGAAAACCATATTTCTTGATTACATTATGTATGGAACATATAGCATCTCATCACAAAACAACACAAACCCCTACTAATCCAGAATCACAAAACCATAGGCACATAAACACAAATCTCAACAGATATATAGGAGGAAACATCAATACATAACATAAACTGGTTATGTACTTATACATCATCTGACACTCGAAGTGTCTATACAAAATAATAAGCATCCAAGTGCTTCTGATCTCACAGATCCTTCCTCACACGAGGGTATACATAGCATGTACAATACAAAGGAAATACATGTGTGCACACACACATCTTCCCTCTACAGGGGTACAAAACATCATCAAAACACATCTGAGCCACCCAGCTCTCCCTGCTGCCGCACGACCAAGCAGTCACTGTCTCTACTGGGACCTCCCGCCTTGAGACCGCTCCTCTCTGCCAGAAGAGTCACCTGAAATAACATAAGGCCCACATGGGGTGAGATAAACATCTCAGTAAGCTCAGGGTCCTTGGAGGCATCTCCTCCACCCTGGCTCACTTTCCATGATACAAGTCATCAGGCATCACAAACATACTGGCCTCCCGGCCCTCATAAGAATACAAGCAAGTCATCTAGCTATAATATAAGGTGGATCACATCAACACCAAACCTCAGTGTGAGACCGGAACTCACACCCGTGCCATCCCATCGGGAACTACCCCTTACGCATGGACGCACGTATATGGTACCTCCGAGAATAGGCAATCAACCGCGACGGGACACACCTATCTCTTGGTTTTAAGGGATCATCATCACCCTGGGATCATCATCACCCACGAGCAAACCAAACTAGGAGGTGCGCTATTCTCCTAGGGAGGTCCATATCTATCTAACTGGCCAAAAGATCTAACAACAGGTATCATACACATACAAGCATAGATACAAGCATAAATATCATCATGAGGAATGCAACAACCATCAATGCATGCATCATGAATGCAACCATCACTCCCTCGGAGTATGGTGGAGCACAAGTAGTGGGAAACATCCCCAAGGGACCAAGAACTTACCTGGCAAAGCCGAGCTCTACAGTTCTTTCCCTGCTCCGTGGCCTACGCCATTGACACCCGCGGTGTCATGCCCTATTCAAGGCACACAAGCTCATATCAATCATCAATTCAATCACACAAGCATAAGCATATAGCACGGTTCTCAACCGTCTCAATGAAAGGAACCTCAGTCCTTTTCAAAACCACTAAGTCCTCTAACTTAAGGTTCATCAAGGCTCATCACTCACAAGCCATCCCATAGACCCTCAGTGGTCCATCTTGGCCTAGCCAAAGCACTAGAGTCTTCACAAGACTCAGTACAAGCCAACACAAAGAGCTCTAAGCTCTATACGGACCATAGCTCAAGAATCCTCATTGCGGCTTGAATGGTTCTACACACACACAAGACACCGTTCCAACAGCCTCTCAAGCACAACAATGCCATATACCAAGGCTCTTGCTTGTCACCACATAGCCAAGCAACTCAGCATATTAATATACATGCACCACATAGAGCCAAGAAATCAAAGTGGGTCACTATTCACCAAACTAACATTTGAGAGCCAATCCTTCATCCTCATAACATTCTAAACACATGTTTCTAAAGGACCCAAGGCTAATACTAGCTCTATCATAAGTGGGTCACTATTCACCCAAAAACCTCAACTCACAAAACAAGCGGTGAATCTTGAGTTTCTTACCTCAATGATGACAAGGAAGGCCCAAGGAGGACTCCCCCAAGCTCGGGTATCCACGAATCACCGCCGTTCCTCGCCGAACTCGAGTTCTACGAACTTCCCTTGAGAAAGGGATTCTCTGATTTGGGGGTTTTCAAGGAGGATTGATGAAGGATTCAAGCTCACCAAGTGTTTTCCAACAAGATTGAGGTTCAAAGGAAGTGATTTGGTGAACTAAGGTGAAGGAATGAAGCTTGGAGCTTCAACAATGGAGGTGGGGCGCTCAGAGGAAGAAGAAACAGTCTTTCCCCTTCAAAAATCGCGATTTGCCCTTTTTATAGTGATCCTGTCAGAGCTGCCGCGCCGATCGCGCCAGCTCCCAGAAACAATGGCGCCAACCGCGCCACCCTCGCGCCAACGGTGCCAACCTCCAGGAACTATGGCGCCAACCGCGCCACTCCTGTGCCAACAACTCCAACCATCAGGGATGGACAGGTCTCCAGAGCTTTCTCGCGCCACCAGCGTCGACCTTCAGAACCTGTGGCGCTACTCGCCCCACCACAGCGCCACTCGCGCTACCCTCCAGGGGTATGGCGCCACTCGCGCCACAACCCAGAGAGTATGGCGCTGATAGCGCCACATTGGCGCTGATCGTGCCACATCTCGGCAACCCTGGGCTATCCGCACAGAAACTTGCGCCGTCCGCGCTATGACTCAGGGTCATTATAGCTGGTATATAGGATTGGCCAGCGATGACAATGCCATCACCGGATCCACCTCAGATGACCGGGCCATCGTCATTGAGGACGTATTTGGTCATCTTCCTCAGGCAGAGGGTGAGCTGAAAGGTGGATTTTTGCGCCTGTCTTACTTTGATAAACATTATGCGTATTGGGGCGAGGTAGCTGCGAATCCCTTGCACGTCATGCTGTTTATGACGGTGCACATTGTGCGTATGATTGGAGCATAGCTGCTATGCGACAGATTTGGGGGCAGCACTGTCGCCTTTCGCTATGTCCCGTTGCTTGGAGGGGACTTAGTAGACATAGGTAGCTATAGTTGGGGATCTGTAGTCCTTGCACATTTGTTTAGACAAATGTGCGAGTGTACAGATCCACAGAGAAGTGACATTGGTGGTTGTCACGTGCTTCTTCAGATATGTGCGTGGCTCAGATTCCCACCCACTCAGCTTACTCAGTCGGAGTGGCATTACGGACATAGGTATGTGTTATTATTTTTGTAATTAAGTATGTCTTAATGAGTCTTATAAGTATTCTAATGTTAGTTATTTTGAAATTAGGTTTAATGCTTTAGGTCGGTTTCGAGCACACGAGCTTCTTTGGTATCGGCTAATATTAGATTCCCTTAGTTGGGATGAGGTACATATTGTTATTTATAGGAGTTTTGGTCGATGTACTTTGATAATTTGCATTTGTGGTTGATGTACTTTCATAATAGTGTGTTTAATTCTTTTGTACAGGTGGTTTGACAACCATATGCAGATTACCACTTCCTTGGTGCATCTGATCAGGAGCGACTGTTGTGGTTGGCTAGTATTCCTGTTATATGCTTCCACACAGTTGAGTATTCTCATTCGGACAGATGCATGCGGCAATTTGGGAGGGATCAGCCAATCCCACAAAGGCCTAGGAAGTTGAAGGGTGTGCATGACCTGTCCTTGTCAGGTAAACGACAAGATAATTGGGTTCGTAAGCTAAGACCCTTTATACGAAGATATGAGGTTAGGGACAGACACATCTGTAAAGCCTCAATTTACCATCTTGTTATTATTGATTTTTAATGAAAATTCTTTTCAACTCACTTAAGAGTACCCAATTGAATATAATAAAATTTTGTCAATAATTGATACTCTAAGAAAATTTCATTACTGAGTAATATTTATAAATATGAAGTAATATATATAATAAGATTACAAACTGACACTGGTTCTATTACATAGTACAACTAATTCAAAACACTCTGTAACAAAAGAATACATCTTCAAACATATCATCTTTAAACAAAATCCTCTTTTTGTAGACAGCTAATAGTCTCTCTTCGTTGTTCATCTGCTCGCCTGAATAAAATCGAGATCATAGCAGGTGTCAACCACAGACACAAAATCCAGGGTAAGTTTATGATAAACATAATTTAAGCAATAGAATATATTCAATATATAGATATTCATAACAACATCCTCAAAGATGCATGATTCTCTTAGACTCTTATAATGATGCATGATTCTCTTAAACTCTTATCATGTGCATGATTCTCTTAAACTCTTGTCATGTGGTACCAACAGTCAAGATAGCCCCATCCCAGTGGCACAGAACTGAAACGATCAGTCAGGGTACCACAGTGTTGCAATAGGATTCTCACCCACACTTCATGTGATCATCATGGGTGGCGTGATTTCCCCACTGCCGAGTCACCCCCCCAGCTCAGACTCCTCTTGTCTGAACGTTCGAACTCAGTTCCTGCAGCTATCTGACACACCTCCTCTCCGAGGCAACTCTTATACACACCTCCACTTTGAGGCAACTCTTATGCACATGAGACACATGAATCTGATTCACTTAATGCATAACTCTTTTCATTTTATCAACTCATATTTATTTTCAACATCAGTCTTCTATCACTGACTTATATACTTTACTCAGAAATCCAACATAAATCAATACACAACTCAACTTGATACTCATGTACAGAAACTCAACATATCATTCATGTACAGAGATTCATAGAAACACTCAACAACACATAAAACTTCATTCAAGCACTCAATCATGTAACTATAACTCAAGTCCAACAATTTCTCAGATACATGTCATACTACACAGAACTTCAAGCATTTATTCAAACACAAGCAACACTTAAACTATCTTTATCATAAAACTTCCCCATACATACCTTATAACCTCTTAATAAGCTTGTCTTTCTCTTCCTAAAGGTGCTAGCTTTACACGTGATTCTTCAAGGGGGAATGAAGTCTCTTTATGCTTTTGAAAAGGAAGAATAAAAATAAAGTGAAAGAGATAAGAGGAGAGTAGTTCACGTGAAGGTGGGTAGAAAGGAAAACTTTGAAGAATGACTTCCACTTAAGGCCTTTCTCCCTTTATATAGAGTTTGGAAAATAATAAAATATTCAAGGACATTTCTACCCTTTCTAGCTAGTTACCCCCATTTGGTTTCATTAGAACTTAGTTTCATCTCATTCCATTTCATTCTAACTAAGCTCATAATGGTTTTCCTAAATATCTTCTATCCTTTATAAAAATCTTCTAAGCCATGATGACTTTCTTCCCAGTGTCCCTCCAACTTGGCAAGTTCATGAATCTTCTTCATTATTCTACCTATTTCACGTGGCCAACAAGGAGAAATAAGAGAAGATTTTTCTTCTCTTCATGCCATACTTGTACACATGTATTTCAAGGTTATGATGACTTCTTATTCCTTCATCAATGGTGGCTTACAAGTGGCTAGGTATTTCTTAAGGCTTCATAATTGCACCTTATCATTTTAATTTATGAATCTTAAGATATTTTTCTACTTATCATGTCTTTATTTCCTTAAAGAGAAGAAAATTTTGTGGTTCTCCTTGTGCCCATATGTCACCTTCATGAAGAAGAAGAATTCAATTCCAACATGACTTCACACATGGCATTCTTTAAGAGGAAGTAAAGTTCAATTTGAACTCTTCTACCTAATGAATAATATTAAATAATAGAACTCTAGAGTTTTCCAAAAACTGACTTCAATTACAATATAAATTGCTCACAAGCAGTCTATACAAAGTGCTTGTGAGCACCTTTCATGAAGAAAAAGAATTCAATTCCAACATGACTTCACACATGGCATTCTTTAAGAGGAAGTAAAGTTCAATTTGAACTCTTCTACCTAATGAATAATATTAAATAATAGAACTCTAGAGTTTTCCAGAAACTGACTTCAATTACAATATAAATTGCTCACAAGCAGTCTATACAGAGTGCTACACAGACCTTACATACAAGACTGCTCTTATCTTGATTCTGATTGGTCCGTTCTACTTTTGACCCTCAAAATTACTAAACTATTTTATTAAATAAGTCCATACATCCTACAATCAAGAGAAAATTCCACATATTCTATTTATCATTTTCCATATTTTTCTTGATGCTTGAATTCTCCTGGATAAAATTTCAAAGTTATGACCGTATAAAATTCATAGAAATTCTATTATGAGGCTTTCTGTCACTAAAAGTATTTTGGTAATCTGCCATCCAAGGGCACTTTGTAATTTCATCAAGCTTTCACAAAATATCAAAGGGTGTCTTGATAATTTTAACCTCAAGGGTACTATGGTAATGTCATTTACCCTAGGGGTATGATTGTAATTTTAAAATATCTTAACAAAATATCTAAGGGTATTTGTGTAATTTTGACTCAAGGGCATTTTTGTATTTCCAAAATATCCAAGGGTATTCATGTAATTTTCACATTAAAATATCTAACCAAAAATATCTAGGGACATTTTCGTAATTGTTACCTCTAGGGCATTTCTGTAATTTCTGTTTCAAGGGAAGGGTAATATGGTCATTTCTCTTCAAACATTTTTGTAATATCTCTAATTAATATTTCACCCAAATAATTTAAATATAGACCAATCAAATCTCACATAACCTAACACTCACATCAAATAGTTGTGTAAGAAACATTTTGACCATACATTTGCAGTTATTGAAATTTTAGGGTGTTACAACATCGACCTGCCCCCTCTACTGCATGGGTTGTTGTCACCAAACCATGAGTACATGGTTTGGTTCAGGGAGAATGGGAAGCGATACGTGTCGAAGAGGGCTGCCAAGACTGGTCGTGGTATAAGTGTTGTTTAATTATAATTTGTGTACTTATATTCAATATTTAATGTCTGGACTAATGTATTTGTTTTGTAATTTGTAGATTGATGGCTTGGAGATGCTGTACTTTGCGACTGGCACTGAGTAGTGGTCGGGATACATCGTCGAATGGGTACATGAAGAGATTGGTCGCATCATTTCTATCTTCAGAGAGACTTGTCGCCTGGAGGAGGCAAGCCCACATGCACCCCCATCGCAGCTTCAACACGACCCACAGGTACATGTGGACGTTCCCCGTGGTAGACAAGAGGGATGGGCTAGAGTGTCGACGGAAAGCCATGCAGCATGTTCCTTAGCCCATAGGAGCTCCCAGGCCTCGAAGTGATGGTTGGTTTAGGCCTCCATTGATAGGCTATACATACGACAGCCAGCCTATGTATTATGAGGCAACTCAATAGGGAGACATGGGGTATGAGGGATTCAGTTCGCATAGTCATATTCCTCCACCGGCAGACTCCCAGACACAGCCTGTATATTACGCTACCGCTTTGTCCATGGCATCAGGGGACATTGGGGTACAACTTCTAGGAGCAGTAGTGATGTCTCTGCTGCGGATTGAAGTGCTGTCGATATTGACCGCCTTCTTGCTCAGGTAGATTATTCGCAGACAACTCCATACCCACCTGCAGATGTAGAGCCTTCGCAGGTAGACCCTTCTCAAGTAGGCCCATGGTAGACGGAGGTTACTTGATCGTCAGGCGCGTCATCAGTGGCCACCAGAGTCATAGATTTAATTTACATTGTGTTTTATATTATTTGTCATTTGTAATGGACTTTATTTGATCGTTAGACATGTATTACAACAAGTCACGTAAAACATTTTCATCCTTCAATCTATGCCAATGAATATACATGTCACGTTAATAAAAACACACACATAATAAAAACATTTAGTAACATTAAATTTGACATTAACAACACTATGACGAATGCTATTAAAACACTTTGTGGTCCTTCATACGGTGACCAATAAATTTGACAAAACGCATGTTTGTCATACCATGTGGAACTGTACAATGACATTGACAACACTATGACGAATTCTATTTAAACACTTTGTGGTCCTTCATACAATGGCCAATAAATTTGATAGAACGCATGCCTGCTACACCATGTCGAACTGTAAAATGACATTGACAACACCATGATGCATGCCTGCTACACCATGTGGAAGGGCAAAATCTCAGTCAAAATTGGCAACACTATGCACTATATCGATAAAGATAAATTTGAATAATGACATGTCTCAATCAACATTGGATTCCAAACAAGCCTCTATCAGAAAGACAACCACACAACTATAAATAACACAAGACACCGTTAACACAACCACACACTCCCAACCAACATACCTCCGCAAACAAAATTCAATCTCAATCCTATGACATTCTTAGGAGAAACAAGCACTCAGACCATTGCTAACTCCAAATTAGCATTCAATTTTCCAAATGGATCAATCAAACACAACCAAACTGGTGTTTCTTTTTAATGTCCTACTCCAATACCAATGCGAGTTCCTAATGAGTGTTCTTTTCAGTCACTCAAGAGTAGAATGCACAACACCCTTCTGCTAACCAATGGCTAATTTGTGGATGAAATCTATTACCGACAGCCATCCGTAGATGTAGGTTAGCAATATTTTTTTCATTCTTTGCAACTGAGAAATGATGATGATGTTTGCACAATGTTAATGTGCAATGAGCAATACCCGTGTGTTGGCCCTATAGAATTATTATGCACCATCAACAGAACAGTTGATGGTATACTCAACCTACTTCGATCCACCATCGTCCCTACACATGATGCAATGCTATATTACAATGACAAGTGGAACATACCACACAAGGCGACTTTGTGGGTTATTCCTTCACTGGAACAAATCCAATAAGATTTGAAATTCCTCTAGGATGCAACATTGAAACACTCAAGGATGTCATCAAGCAAGTTACGCTTGTAGGGGTTCCCACTTATGGAATTCACAACTCACAGGTAGTAAGAAAATTATTTTTTTGACAACCAGCCCATGCAAAATATTCAGAAAAATTAATCGAATATCACATAATAGAGTTGATAAGCGATGAAGACGTGTTAAAGGTGTTAGCAGAATCCAACTATTGGAAACATTTTTGTCCAATAGAAATTTTAGCTATTTTATTAACAAACCAATTACCTAACAAGCTCCAATAACCGATCAACATGTGACAATAATTGATGCAGATGTTGGGCATGATGCTCACTAGAATTATTCAAATGGAAGAAGACATGTTCGCTGCACAACATCTTTCAAACTATGATTAATTTGATTATTTTCGTATTTCAGTTGTTATTATTAGAACGTTCCATTATTTTCAATTTATTAAGTAGTTTTTATTATGCTTGTCTCTCTGTATTTCTCATCTCAATTACCGTTATTCACGATGTTTTTAATTATTATTATGTGCAAGTACATGTGTTTAAATACTACTTAGAATTAAATTGTCCTTATTTATAATCTTTAATTGTATTATTTTCACATTGAATTATTTATTTATTTATTATTATCTTTAAAAAAATTACCAATTTACAATTCATAGGAGAAAAAAACCCTATTTAAAAAAAACAAAAACATATACGAATTGGCAAATGTTGAAAGTCTCAACATATTTTCAACAAATTTGTGATTTTTTAAAATGAAATACATTAACATACTACTATTTAAAGAAACATCATAACAAAATCATGAAATAGCACCACTATTAGGACAAGCTCTTCGATTATGTCCAACTTGCTTGCAAATACCGCATTTGACGCGTCTTTGACTTGTTTCAACGTCATCCATCTTGTTACGTATTCTAGTGGACCTTGGACGACCCTTTGCACGCAACATGCGCCTGTCAGGTATGAGAATTGGATTTTCACTCGTGGAATAACACCTTCATTACCAATTGGCTGCCATGGCAATGAGTAAGCATGTACCAAATTACTTACCAGGAAGACATCATCCACATACTGATAAGGATTCTGACGAACATGTAAAGCAGTAGTTGCAGCGTGACTACATGGGTATTTGAAGGCCTTAAACTTGCCACACTGGCAAAAACGTTCTACAAGGTTGACTGAATATGACCTCTCCCAGCCCTTGTCCACCTCAAATAATGTTTGATCAACCTTATATGTGCGTACATGGTGGCCTATAGCAAGGGACTGATTATGCCTCATAGCATCAACCACATTTTTGCAATGTTGCTGTGAATGATCAACTTGTGAAGCAGCTGCCTGACCCTTGCATACAAAATATTGAACCAATCTGTTGTATGTGTGCTTCACCAGAGCAGTGATAGGCATGTTTCTTGCTCCCTTCAACACCCTGTTTATTGATTCAGACAAGTTTGTTGTCATATGGCCAAATCTTCTCCCATCTACATCATGTGCACGTGTCCACTTTTCCTTAGGGATGCTATCAATCCATTCTGCAACCTGAGGACTAGTATCACGAAATCGTGCAAACGTTATCTCAAAATCAACCATAGAGGGAGTATAACCTGCAAAATAATCATACCATTAACACTATTCCGTTTGCAGATATATCCATTTAATATATTAAAAATAGTTGTTAAGCATACCTAAATTCATCAGGGTCTTCTTCAATTTTTCATTCCTGAACCTTTGATTAAAATTACTAGCAATATGACAAAGGTAAAACACGTGATGCGCATAAGGTGGTTGCCAACCAGTATGATTCTTCACAGCAGATAATATGCTGCAGTGCCTATCTGAAATGAGGCATATGTTTTGCCTTTGGGTAACGTGGAAGTGAATGTTAACAAGGAAGTATTCCCAGGCTTCCAAAGTCTCCCCCTTAACAATGGCAAATGCCAGTGGCAGACATTCATTATTTCCATCCTGAGTCATGGCAATCAACAATTTCCTTTTATACTTGCCATATAAATGAGTCCCATCAATTTGAATCATGGGTTTGCAAAAATTAAAAGCCTCGCAACACTGTTTGAAAGTCCAGAAAATGCGATGAAACACACGCTTTGCCCGTATCAATCAATGTCCCACAAAATACTTGTTTGTTTGAATATCATAAAAAGAATCTGGTGAAAAATGAAGCATGTAGCCACACCACCTGGGCAAAAATGCATAAGATTCTTTCCAATCCCCATAAATCATTGCCATTGCTTTCTGCTTCGCATGCCAGGCCTTTCAATATGAAACTTTAAATCCATACGAATCGTGATCCTCTCCCGAACCAATGCAATTGACACAGACGGTTCCTCCTTAATCATTCCTAATAATGAAATTGTAACATTCACATTAAGAACATACCTTAAAAAACCATTATTAAAGACATGTAGAGGAAATTGAAAAAAAACGTACCTACTACAAGTGAAGCAATAACATCAGCATCAAGCTGTATGTGACCCTGTGTAATATAGTCATTCAGGCAATTGTGATTTCCACCCCATTTTGAAACAAGTCACTTTTCACCGTACGTTGGTTTAATTACCCTAACCCTCTAGGGGAAACCCTCGTTATGAGCAATACACCTCATGCTAAACTTGTTAGGCTTGCTCTCTACCACAATTACTTCTTGATGCTCCTTCACGAGGTTCTGCTTAATTGCAAATTACGTGTCCTTTTTGGATGCAAATTCCTCTTTAACAAACAACTCATCCCCTAATTGCCATGGACCATGCACTGAACCTGAACCCGAACCAAAATCGGTAAAAGATTCTTCTTCGCTTGGATGACTGAAATCAATATATGTGTAATGTGGAATTTCATCCCAAAAAGGAATGACCTTAGCACCTGCACATACAAAATTAGTTTAATAAACATATCAAGTAAATAAAATATTATAACATACAAATATACATATATGACTACATTTTCATTGATTTCACTCATCTAACATACCTTCTATAGGTTCTTCTAGTTGAGTAGATCCAATGTCAGGATGATGACGGAATTGAGACGATCCCACATCATTATCTTCTTGAAATTTAGTCGCATGCACACCACAATCCTCCTCAAGAAGATGATCTTCCATTGCAATATTTTCATCATCGTCATCCTCTTCATCCTCATCCATAATCCAAGTTGGGTCATGTTCATCTTCCTCAGACACATTTACAACTGGAGCAGCATATGATGATGTATTATGTGCAGAATTTAAAGCAACTGACCTCATGGGTAAAACAACATCCTCTGCTCCGGTAAAATCAACGTACATCTCTAAAAAAATCTTTCCTTGACTGGTTGAAAAATTCTTCCATTACCATTTCTATGTCTTCATCATCCAATACTTGAAACTCCATGTATTGTATATGTTGCCATAATCTTGCTGTCAGCAAAGTGATACATTGGTTGTCTTTCAGACCTAATTTTTGTCGTATCTTCTCATGCAATTCACCCAGTGTTGAGTTTCGCTTGATACGTGTCGACCTTTTCTCCCCTTCAAAAACAACACCCCGTCGCCCTTCAACTTTCCTTCCATAAAAAAATAACACAACACAAGCACACTCACCACCTAAACTCATTTCTTGCCGTAAAAAAAAACTTTTAATATCAATAAACAATAGAATAATAGGAGATTTAGAAGATAAGGTGTGAAGAAATGAGTTTGGAGAGGAGGTTTAAATAAATTGAGTTAGCTCAAACACGCGGCGTGACTGAACACGCCCAGATTAGGCGTGACACCCCCCTGTGTCACATCCAATCTGGGCGTGTTCAGTCACTGTAACACCCCGTGTGTACCCAGCGTATTAACATTATACAATATCAGAGTAACGCAACATACATGGAAAAATGAACAGTAAAGGAAGCATAAATCCCTTATAATATACATACTTTTTACATATATGGTGAATCTCTGTCATATACACAACACATTTCTTTCTCAAAACTATACAGCTGCCTAGGCCTCAAAATACCGACAAAATAAACAAAATCTGAGCTCACAAGCTCAATCATCTAGGCCTAAGGTTATCTTCACACTATCCCAGTGCAGGCCTCTTGCCTTGGGACCTCTCAGGAACTTCAGACTCTGCTCCTGCAACATAAGCCCCAAATAGGGGTGAGATAAACATCCTAGTAAACTCAGGATTCTTAGAGGTTTCCCTCCCCCTGGTTTACTTCCCAGCATATAACACAGATATAAAGGTATACATGAATAACATAGCATAACCAAATCATGATATACAAATCTCAGCACAACATAAGAGAAAGGCATCCACAATGCTTGAGAGGGATCATCCATCTCTGTGGGTACATTCTAATCAAAGCTCACTTGGTCTATGCCTGACTAGGATCATCCACCTACTCGTGGGTACATCTAATCAGGACTTGCCGCCCAATACCTGAATAGGCTCATCCACCTACTCGTGTGTACATCTAATCAGGATTTACATGGACACCTATGGATTGCCCTAAGGGAGATCATCCACCTACTCGTGGGTATGTTCCCAAAGGTCCATAGTTCCTCAGTCTACTGGCCAGCAGATTACAAGCAATTAAATCAAATCACATCATGATCAAGCATTACATCATCAACATCATAATCAATTGATATCCAATATCTCAGGGCAGAACTAGCACATAATTGCCAGCACATCTAACCATTACATCAATATTTCATACATAATAGTATCATCAAAATTATAAGGCAT
>PYAF01005293.1:50909-98805 GCA_007407185.1 Glycine tomentella | reverse complement strand
AAACTAGGCTGAAATTGGCTCCTAAATGGTTAAATTCAAGATTAAAGGTGATTAGGAGGTGTTTTAATGGTTTATAATGGAGATATGAAGCTTCTAAGGTGCTCTAATGGCTGCCTGGGGTCAAGGAGGAAGAGGAACAGTGGTTTCCTCTGGAAAAATCGCGATATCCCTTTATATAGGGGGCCTAACCGACATGCCGTGCCCTTGGCGCCACTTTGGCGCTCTTGGTGCCACTTTCCAGTGCCTCTGGCGCCCTTGGCGCCACTTTGGCGCTCTTAGCGCCACTTTCCAGTGCCTTTGGCGCCCTTGGCGCCACTTTGGCGCTCTTAGCGCCACTTTTCAGTGCCTCTGGCTCCCTTGGAGCCACTTTGGCGCTCCCAGCGCCAGTTTCCAGCATCTGTGGTGCTCCTGGCGCCACTCTGGCGCTCTTGGCGCCAACTTCCAGCACCTGTGGCGCTCTTGGCCCAGACTCCGTCGCTAAAATCCGTCGCTAAATCCGTCGCTAATCTGTCACTAATTCCGTCACTAAGGCTTTTGCGACAGAATTTTATAAATTTAAATTCCTATTTCTTTTACTCCCTTTTTTTTATAAAAAGCCCTAGGCTATTATAGTCACGCCCAATTTGGGCGTCTCTGACTGCCCCATAATGGTAAATAGTTTCAAAACAACCCCAAATTTGTAATTTTTTTATTAGAAAAGTATTATTTATTTTTTTTCCTTCTTTGTATTCCTAATCTTCTTAACAACATGTCAATTTAAATTTAATTTTTTTTAATCTCAATTGAATTTCATATTTTTTTTAAAGTTGATCAAATTGAACCAGATTTTAAAGCCAACAACTTGCTATACGTGGTAATTTGTACTAGACGACAATATAAAAACTATTTTACACTATTAATACATATATTATTTAATTTAAAAGAAAATATGTTTTAGTCCTTAAATTTCAAGTCAAACTTGATTTTTTGGTGCATATACTTTTAAATGAATCAATTTAGTCCTTTTTTGTACATAAATAAATTTAGTTCCTCTTAAACTTAATATTTAATAACAATTATTAATCATCACAAAATTGAAATAATGACTCAATTCATATATTTTTCGAGTATAAGTATTTTTCATGAAACAAGACAATCTTCTATAGTCGCATAAGATAACTATGGACAACAAAATTTATTTTTTTAATATTTAAACACAACAATATGTTAGTAGTAATATCTATTTGACAAGTAAACCAAATCGTGCAAGTAGTAGATAAAAAGTGTAAATATCATTTGTCGAGAAGCTTACATAATAGTTGACAAAATAACTATAGAAAAATGGATTGTTTCTTTGGAAATGAATTAAAACAAGAGCTAAAGCAAATAAACTAGAAATCTTTTTAGAGTAATTTTTATGAGCACTTAGAAAGTAGAAAACGACTTTGACGATAATAAAGGAAATAGTTGGGGAGATGAATTCAAAAAAGCATTAAGTACAAAAGAAAAACGTTAATATAGAACTATAAAGTTGAATAAATAACTTTGATTATTAACATGATAGTTGGCTAGTAACATGAAACCCCAACAATGAATTTAACTGCTAATAGCTAAAAGAAGCAAAATTTGTGCAAAAATGAAGAAACTTAGTGAGGAAGCCATGGACGCCAAATCAGAGCTTTCCAATCATCACACAGTGCCTAAGAAAGAGTCACACAAACAATGATTTGAATCCTCCTTCATTGGTCAAAATTTCTTTTGTTATAGCCTTATTAACACAATATTAGAAGTCCCTAACAATGTGAACATCAGGGGGTGCATTCTGACGTTTTGAGGTCAAGCCTTAACTTTTCCACGCTTAGTGTGGCAAGGACAATAGTAAAAGGAGCTTTATGATGCTTCTAGGTTAAACCTCAAATTTCTCATTCTTAGGCTCAAGATGACAATAACAAATTAAGTGAAAATTTGCCTTATAAACTTGTTTCCAAAGGAGTTTTAACTTGTTTGTCCAATGTAACTTTTTCTCAAGTCTACAAAACTTATTCTTTACCCACAATTAAACATTAAAAATCTAATAAAAATTCTAGTAGACTAAAAACACTAAACATATACAATATCTCATTAGTAATGAAATTACATAAATTTAAATTCAAACAAAGTTTTAAGCTAAAAAATGTAAGAAAAATGCTAAGATACGTAAGTATAATAAATATAATTAATACTCGAACTCAAAACTACTAATCAAATTATAATAAATCAAATAGATTCAACTGGGTTTACATATATTAAAAATAATATTAACCTTAATATTTTTATCTATTAATAATGATAACTTTTGTAATATGTACAATGTAAAGCAAAAAAATGCTAAGTGGGATTATTAAATTCACTTAGTTGTTAGCAGAGCTTCACTGTAGAGATAAATTTTTTGGCTTCTATAGGGGTCATACACGCCCAAATTGGGCTTGACTGAACACGTCCAGATTAGGCGCGACAACCCTCTGTGTCATGTCCAATCTAGGCGTGCTTAGTTACGCCCAATTTGAACGTGTCTGACTGCCTCATAATCATAAATAATTTAAAAATAGTCCCAAATTTATAATTTTTTATTAAAAATATTATTTTAATTTTTTTCCTCAATTACATTCTATAGTTGTTTTCAATTAAATAATAATGTCAGTTTCTCCCGCATTTGAATCCAAATAAATAACGTCGCGAATGATGACTCACTCTGTGGGGCTCACGCGAATGTGCACTGTTTTGACATTTTCCATTTATACCCATCTTCAACCTCACAACAAACAAAACGTTCCGCAGAACGACTCCGTATTGCCATGACATACATATTTATCAGTATCAGCCAAAACCTGAAATCTCTAGCCAAGGATCCTTGAAGTTTTGAACAAAACAAAACGTGCATTGGATTGACGCCATTTCGAGACGAATTCCATTGAACGCATTTCAACGCAGATCTCTTGAAATTGCTCAATTTTTTTCAGGTACCTTCTCAAAGCCTTTTTGATAACGATAACTTGTCGTTTATTGTGGTGTTTATCGCTTGAACTTGTCTTTTTAATTACTGGAGTCAAGGTTCGTGGACTTCGATGATGGCTACGAGGTTTTCGTTTATTCGTGTTGTTTTGTTACACAAAAATTGACACAAAGCATTAACGTAAGTTGAAGTTGAAAGATTGAAACTTTTTTTTATATTTGTTCTTGTTCTGCTCTTGGTGAACAGAAATGTCCAACAAGGATTGTTGGTAATTGATATGGGATCAAACTCTCTCTCTCTGAGAATGCTTATAGTGAGACAAACACCTCAGGGAAAGTGATCACACGAAACCACAATTGGATGTGGGGTGTGTGCACTGTGTATATGGAAAAGAGAGAGTCAGAATGTGTACCTTTCTCCATTAGGAGATGCTTATATTTATAGGATACTAACCTGAGAATCAAAAAGGAGATATCACCCATGAAACGTACCGAGAATCTCGAAAAACTGGTAATCATGACCTTGAACAGTTACCGCCATCTCCTCACTATTAGAGCTGGCTCAACAATATCGTCTGACTAAGTCTTGTTGGGCCTTTTATGATTCTGCCCATTCCAAATATCCGGAACAGTTTGCCCCAAGCCCGGTTATCGAGTTGGCTTGGATGACCGAGATGTACCTCGAAAATTTATTAGAATTTCATCGCTTAGGCCAAGATTAACACCTCGGTTATATTGTATCCGAGATAGTCACCTCAGTTTGATCGGCGACCAATAAATCTGAATCACATCATGAATCTTAACCATACCTCCTGTCTCTGGGCTCGTCTTTTTTGTTTGATGTAGTCGACCTATTCCTGGCTAAGAACCTAGGGAAGTGAAACGTTCTAACTGCTACCCAATTATACGAAACGACACGTCTTTCAACAATTAATGCTTTGTCCTTTCTTTCTGCGCTTTAATCATAATCGTTTTGTATTATTTCCAATTTGCCCCTGTCTTCTTACCTGTTCTGAAAATTCTGCCCCTCTATGACGGATCATATCCGACGATTACTTATTTCAAACGCTTCAGTTTCTGGCGGTTACTCCCCCTTTTCAATATATATTCTTCCTTTCTTCTTTCATTTACTTTTTAGTCTCATTGTGTTTTTCTTCTTCGTGCCCTCTCCCACTATCGACTATTGCTCATGTCGCTCCTATTACTCATTTTGGTGCTTCAAGTTTTTCCCTCCAGATTCCTCCCAATCCAGGTACCTTAAATTTCTCTTGCATTTGTGTTTCAGAATTTTACACTTTTGCTTCTCATTGTGACGACTGCATTTTATCTTGATTTCTTCGTATTTTTCCCTTTGCATTCTATTTCGAAAACACCGTTCGTGTTTTGTCTTTTCCACATTTATCTATTTCTTCCATCACCTTGTGAATCTAATCCTTCAAAGATGGGTTTTACCCCTAAAGAGGAGGCACATATTTGTAAAACAGTTCCCCCTCGTTCTGCATTCTGGTTTTTTGGTCTTCCTATTCCGGAAGAAGAAAAAACCAAGGATGTATTGCGTACTCCCTCTGGGGGCTCCAATCCATCCAAAAGGTCTTTGCCCAAAAAATCTGTCCCTTCAAAGGTCATTGTAGGACCTGATGTCGCCCCTAGTACTGTGCTCAAGGGTCCTTCTTCGATCCCTTCTGGTATTCCTTTAGTTCCACGTGTCATAACAGTTCCCCCACCCTTAACTCCGCATTTTGTGGGGCCTCCCCCTAGAACTCGGTTCGAGCCGTGTCCAGCATGTCTGGACACATTCCTATACTTGGCTGGAAAAGGTTTTGACAAACAGGCCAATGATACCCTGGATGCATGTCATCATAATCCGGTTCCCGTTCCCTGGCCCACATCTGCAAGGCCCGGAGTGTCGACATCGTTCCTCGAACTCGAACGCGGGGCCGAGATGCTGTCCTCATACATCACTACTCCTATGTTAGCTGATACTTCGGCCCGGCGTGTCGGTGTTACTCCAGGTACTTTACTGATTACTGGCTTTTGTCGTAGGTCATTATGGATATTCCGTCAGTGGAAATAGTTGAGGAATCTCGGTCAACTGGATCCCAAGACGACAACCCTTCTCCTCTCCTAATCTCTCAATTCCCTTGGGTTACCTACGAGGTTTTGAACACCTCATCCGATATGAGCCCGGAGAGTGTAGTAGCACTCCCGATTGGGAATCAAGAAGGATTCTTAATCCGCCACCCCGGCATTCACGAGCCCATCTGTTCGTGTGCCGGACAGGGTGAGCCCAACTTCTTCTTCTGCGCGGATGTAGTTACCCGCTTGGGTATCCGCTTTCCGTTATTCGAGTTTGAGATGAAACTCCTCAAACATTTATGCTTAGCCCCTTCTCAACTTCACCCTAACAGTTGGGCTTTTGTAAAATCCTTCGAGGAGCTGTGCATAAATTTAGGGGTCCCCTGTACCGTTCCCGTTCTCCTATACTACTTTTCTGTCCACACTGGCCGAACCGGCCGAGAGCCCCCTAATCAAAAGGGATGGACTTCTTTGAGGAGTTGTCCTAACCACAAGCTACTTTCCCTTTACACCGATTCTTTCAAAAAGTTTAAGAATAATTACTTCAAAGTTTCTGCCGAGCTCGACAAACAGCCTTTTTTCTTACTTGGGCTGGAGTCTCCCGAGGTGAAATGGAAATTCCCTCTCTATTGGACCCATGCCCACCACGAATCCCCCCTGCCTTTTACCAATATGAGGAGACGGGTTTGTCGGACACGGATGCTCAAATAATGATTCAAATTGACGCTTTTCGAGAGGCCCATGGTCTCTGTAATGTTCCACGTCCACGTTAGTTCGAAACTTCCCATGGTATGTTTCATTTTCTTCTTATTGTGATGATTGACTGTTTTTCTTCTTGTAGCTATCTCCATGGAAGACCAGACCGGGAATTTAAGACCTCGGTCCCGAAAGACGACCGGTAAATCGGTCAAGCCAGCTACTGTAGGCCCCAGCCTTCACTTCCTTTCTCAAGTCAAGAAGAGGAAGATTTCTGAAACTGTTCAGGTGGCACCTCCTATAGCCGTGGTCTCAGTTGAAGCTGTGCCGGCCCCCCGCGTTTGTGGTCGTAATGGACGACGTGCCGGCCCCTGCTGCAGATCTTGTTGCGCCATCTTCTCCTCTTGTGCCTCCCGCTGATATCTCGTCGGCTGTAGATCCTCAGTTGGCACATCCCGAGACTAAGTTGACCCCGGGATATCTTTGGGAAAAAGGAACCGAGGGCCTCTTTCCCTTCGTCCAGCCTCCGAAGCATTTCTCTGACTCGACCCCGTTCTCCGGGGAGCAGATGCATGAGCTTGAACAGTTGCAGCTTTACACCTATTGGACTGCTTCTCTCGTGGATAGTCTAGTGACTTTGAAGGCTAGATATCTCAAGAAGCAGGACGAGCTATATGCCGCCTAGGCCGAGTCTCAGAAGACCAAAGAGGAGTTGCAGAACGCGCTCAGGGAGATCGAGGTGCTCAAGCATCAACTCTGGGAGGTCCGAGGTGGACTCGAGCAAGCTTTGGCCAAGGCTGCCCTCATGACAGAGAACCTGAATGAGGTCAAGACGGCGTTGGAGGTGGCCGAGGCTGAGGCTAAAGAGAACGAGTCAAAATTTTTGGGCTCAGAACAGGAGGCTGCCGACTTGCGGGTTAAATTGGCGAGCTCAGAAAGGGAGTGCGCCAACTTGCGAGATATGATGGCGACTGCGACAGAAGAGTCCTTTAAGAACGCCCTGGTTCAAGTCCAATGCCTCAACGCCGGGATCACTTTAAATGTCAATGGGGCGCATTACCAATCCTATGTTCGGGATGGGATAATCGCCCCTTATGACGAGGAAGAAGATTCCGTTATCGTGGCTGAGGACGTGCCTGAGGCCGACGCTGAAGAGACCTCGGCTCCTGGAAATGCTGACAAAGTTTGAAGGGCCTAGATGCCAGTTTTAAATTGTATTTGTTAATTTCAAAGGTCCGGATTTCAACCGGCCCTATTTGGATTCTCGTACACTTGTTGCATTCGTACAATGTTTTTCTTTTACAATATCACTTATTACTTATTTCGTATGCACATAATATATTCGTTTGGCTCCAACGTCCAAGTATATTATTATCCGAATTATGCTTCAGTATTTGGTTCTGGATTCCTCCTCAAGCAATACTTGGTGCAACACGGCCACTATGGACCGCGCCAACCTAATCGGGGTTTGGTAGCACCTCGCAAATACTTGAGGCTATATATGTACTATGTATAGGGAATACTCTTTCCAAAAGAAATTTTATTCAAATATCAAACTTGATAATAATATTATTCGTATTCATGATCCCAATGTAAGATTGGTATGGAAGTGCCGAGAAACTTCGGCCCCCATTCCTCTCAATTAACGAGAAACACATGAATGATACATAAAAACTTGAACAAAAAATAAGTTTCTATCATTAGGAAAACTCGGAACTTTACAGCTTCAGCTGTAGTATACTTTCAGCTTGTCGGCATTCCACGTTCGCTTTATTGCTTTTTTGTCAAGGGTTTCTAATATGTATGCTCCCCGCCCAAGATTCTGTGCGATGCGATATGGTCCTTCCTAGTTGGATGCTAACTTCCCGTCTCGGGCATTCTTGTTTCCAATATCTGCTCGTCGTAGTACGAGATCTTCTTTTTCAAAGGACCTCTGTCTTACCTTTCTGTCGAATTTACGGGCTATGATTTGATTCATATATAAATCTCGACGATGTGCTAAAGTCTGGACTTCTTCTATCAGGTTTAGCTCGATGGCTAGTGCTACATTGTTATCTTCTGTTGTGCGAGACATAAGTTGCTTCCTCCATGATGGTTGTCCGATCTCCACGGGTATCATCGCTTCACAGTCATACATCGTTCTGAACAGAGTCTCTTAGATGGTCGTTTGAGCCATGGTTCTATATGCCCACAAGACATAATATAGTTGCTCAACCCAATTTGGCCCAGATTCATGCATTCGCTTCGTCAATCCATCCAAAATGATTTTATTTGCTGCTTCCGCCTGACCATTGGACTGCGGATGTTCCACTGATGAGAAGTGATGCTTTATATGGAACCCATCCATCATTTCTTGAAACTTCTTATCTGTGAATTGCGTTCCGTTATCTGTGACGACTTCTGTTGGAATCCCAAATCTTGCAATTATGCTACGCTCAAAGAACTTTTGAATTCGAGTCGAGGTGATGGTGGCCAGGGGCTCGGCCTCGATCCATTTCGTAAAATAATCGACAACTATAATTAACCATTTCATTTGTCCCTCCGTTGCCTTGAATGGTCCTAAAAGTTCCATTCCCCACTTGTAGAAAGGTCATGGTACTGTGATCGAGGCTAGCTCAGAAGGTGGAGACCATAATATCTTCGCGTGTTTTTGTCAACTATCACATCTCTTGACATGCTTGGCAGCGTCTGCCTTCATTGTCGGCCAGAAGTATCCGGCGCAAAGGGCTTTTAATGCTAATGCTCTTGCACCCATATGCTGGCCGTTGATGCCTTCATGTATTTTAGTAAGTACATACTTGGCTTGATCTGGGCTTAGGCATAACAGCATTGGAGTGGGGAGGCCTTTACGGTACAATTCGCCATCAACGATCGTGTACATGGCGGCATCTCGAATTAATCTTTTGGTTTCTATCCCATCATCTGGCGTGGTCCCTTGTTCTAAATAATTGACGATGGGCCTCCTCCAATCCTCGGCCAGTAAAATCATCATGATACATGCGGGTTGGGCGACTTCCTATTGAATGACAGTTCTGTGGTTGCCCGTACCTTTCGTGCTTACCAATTTTGACAATATGTCGGCTCGGGCGTTCTCTTCCCTTGGGACGTGGGCGATAATGACTTCGTCAAATTCTGCTATTATTTCTTTCGATTTAGCCAGGTATTTGGCTAGTAGAGGTCCTTTCGTTTGATACCTTCCTTCAATCTGGACCGAGACGAGCTGTGAGTCGGTGAAGACCTGGACTTTCAGTGCTCCTTGCTTCCTAATATGTTTTAACCCGGCAATTAGTGCTTCATACTCTGCTTGGTTATTAGACATCTGGAAATTAAGTTGTAATGACTATTCAAACGATACCCCCTCAGGGTTCTCAATGATGATGCCGGCTCCACTTCCCCTGGAGTTAGACGAGCCATCAACATATAGCTTCCATCCTGGAATTTCTTGTTGGTTAGAAGGTGTCGAGGTTAACTCCAGTACGAAGTCGGCTAGGGCTTGAGACTTGATGGCATGTTGGGCTTCATATTTGATATCGAACTCGGATAGTTGGATGGCCCAATTCATCATCCTTCCAGCCAAGTATGGCTTGTGTAATGCTTGCCGAATTGGCTGATTTGTCCTAACGACAACGGTATGGCTTTGAAAGTATGGTCGAAGCCTTTTCACCTTTGTGAGGAGGGCGAAAGCCATTTTTTCAAGTTTATGGTATTGTAGTTCCGAGTTTTCAGGGCTCGGCTCACAAAATAAACTGGTAACTGGGACTTGTCGATTTCTCTAACTAATACGACGCTTATGGCTTCCTCCTCGACCGATAGGTACAGGATTAGCGTTTCTCCGGGATATGGCTTGGAGAGCACTGGAGGCGAGGCCAAGCACTTCTTAATCTCCTGAAAAGTCGCTTCACATGCTGGATTCCATCCCACGTTAGCTTCATTTTTCAACAATTTGAAGAAGGGAAGTACCTTTTCTGCAGATTTTGGGAGGAACCGTGTTAGGGCGGCCATTCTCCCTGTCAGCTATTGGACTTCTCGCTTGCTAGATGGGAATTGCATGTCTAAAACAACCTTACACTTATCTGGATTTGCTTCAATACCCATGTGGGTGAGCATAAATCCCAAGAATTTCCCAGCTTTTACTCCGAAAGCGCATTTCAACGGATTTAAACGGATGTCGTTCTACCTTAACTTGTCAAAGGTTTCTTCTAAATCCTGGATATGATCACCATTGCGACTGTCTTTGTTATCATATCGTCAATGTATACTTCAATATTACGTTCGATCTGACTAACGAAGACTTTGTTCATCATTCGTTGATAAGTTGCCCCGGCATTTTTCAATCCGAACGACATTACGTTGTAGCAGCAATTTGCTTCAACGCCCCGAAATGCCGTCTTTTCTTGATCACCCGGGTACATGGGTATTTGATTGTATCCGGAGTAGGCATCCATGAATGGCAGCAGCTGGAACCCGGCGGAGTTATCTACAAGTTGATCAATACTCAGCATCGGATACGAGTCCTTGGGACAAACTTTGTTTAAATTTGTGTAGTCAACGCAAACTCGCCACTTCCCATTGGACTTTTTCACCATAACCATGTTCGAAAGCCATGTGGTGTATTGTATTTCTCTTATGAATCCGACTTCCATCAGTTCCTTGATATGTTTTTCCAAAGCTTGCCTCCTATCTGGTTCGAGTTTCCTATTCTTCTGCTCCACTGGTTTAGAGCGGGGTACATAGCTAACTTGTGACAGCAGAAGGTGGATTTGTTTCCAGGAATCTCAAAAGCTTTCCAAGCAAACACATCTTGATTTTCTCAAAGACATTGGATTAATTTGCCTTTAGCTTCTGGATCATTCTGCTTGCCGATCTTCGTGACCTGCTCTGGGGAACTTCCGATCTGAATATCTTTGAGTTCGTCTACCGGTTCTAGTCGCCATTCTTCAACATCTCGCATGTCTAGTTCCACCAGGTTAATCAGCTTTCAAGATGGACGTTCTACGACTTTTTGTTCCGTCGGGTTCCCTCACCCCTCTTCTAGCGCCAAAGGGCCACTACTATTATCTTTTAATGTATCATAGTAACACTGCCTGGATTCCTTTTGATCACCACATATGGTGATGACCTGGCCACGATTTCCAATCATCTTCATGTTTTGGTGTTTGGTGGACATAAATATGTCCCATTTATGAAGAGTTGGCCTGCCCAAGATGATATTATATGATGACAGGAACTCGGCGACGGTAAATGTGACTTTCTCGGATTTAAAGCCCTCATTTGTGCCCAAAGTGAGTCTGAGGTCGATGGAACCTTTGAGACCGGTGCCTCCACCATTGAAACCTATCAACATGGTTTTGCACGGTTTCAAGTCTTCTTCGTCCAAGTTCATCTTCTTGAATGCATTCCATGTAATGATATTAGCAGAACTACCCCTTGCATATCTTCCTCGGTAAAATAAATTAGCGGAGAAGTGGTCTTGCATTTTTCCTTGAATTTTGGTTGAGCCCTTACTGACATAATCTCTTTGAGGTATTTCTTCCGTTGGTTGGCAGTGTCGCCTCCACCTCCCATAGCTCTCGAGATAACATTACATTCGAATTCGGGCTCTAGGAAGTCATCTTCCTTCTTGTTCTTCTTTTCATCTCAGCTCTTATCGTCGTGTTGGCCTTTTCTCTTGCCTTGTTGCCCCTGGGTTTTGATAACATATTGTCGCAGTTTACCTTCACGAATAAATTTCTCTATTGCATCGCGGAGATCCCAACATTGATCAGTTGTATGACCCAGTCCATTGTGGAACTCACAGAACCGGGAATAATCGAGTCCTTCCTTCTTGAAAACTGGACGAGGACGATCTACTTTTTCCTCATACTGTTAAGGCCACTTCTTTCCAAATCTGGGCTCGAGAGGTATTCAACGGAACGTATTTGTCAAACTTTGTTTCATACTTCCTAGGCCTGAATCCAGGATCAGGAACATTTCTCGGAGGTCAACCGCTGTGAATGCTCGTCGGATGTCGGTTAGTGTGTGAACTTCCTTGAGGTCGGTTCCTCGGCGGAGAAGGTTTGCTTCTACCCTCCTTGGGAACCGAGTTGGCAATCTCCATTTGCTCGAATTCCAAATATCTCTTTGACCGCATCCTGAATTCCATGAGAGACTTCATGAGATCTTTGTAAATCGATTTGGCCAAACATGATGCTCCATTGATCCCCGCAGATATGAGATGTACATGTACCTTTCCTCCAAACCTTGTACTCGAAGGGCGGCTTCCTTGAAACAATCCAAATAACTTTGCAAGGTTTCCCGGGTTGCTGACGTATCTTCCCTAGAGTGAATTCGGATTTCGGCTGTTTCTTGCTGGTCACAATATTTAATAGGAATTTTTGCCCAAAATCTTCAAAATTTCGAATCGACCGCAGTGGAAAAGTGTGAAACCATGTTTGTGCGACTCCAGTCAAAGTTGTAACAAAAATTCAGATTTTATCAGCTCATCAATACCTCGAACACAGATTTTATGTCGAATTCGTCAATGTGCACTTGGGGATCCTGGCTTCCATCATCCTTTGATAAGAATGATCCATCAAAGTCCTCCAGGAATTGAGCATCCACTATTTCATCAACAAATGGGTTGTTATTCTGCTGACCTCGACGGTATTTCCTTCGGTATGTGCCATCTTCTTTCCGGGGTTGGGGAACGGCTTCTGCTGCCAGGTTCTCTACTGCGATATGGTTTGGGGATATGCAGAGCCTATGGTCGTCATCTGACTGGGGACGAGATAATCCCCTCGGCTCAGAATGACTGACTGGTTGCGGATTCCTCACCTCGGCTGTGGGGTCCGAGGTTGCCTGACAACGCCTTCTTACTGCAGGATGGTCGTGATTTCCCTCTACGAGATTCTCTATAGTTCTAATCCGTTTCTCTATGAACTGAATGCAGCGGTCTTCATCATGTCTCCGCTTGGCATTGCGCTCATTCAACTGGGCAATCAGGTTTCGGATGTCTTCCTGCCGCTGAAGCTCGTATCGTTTCTCCAGATTCTCAATCCGAGATAGAATTGAGTCCAGAGCATTATGAACAAGATGCTACGTCGTCTCTGATACAGCTTCGCCAACCGGTTGTGGATCGATAGGCAGACGCAGTTCTGGTATAGCTGGGGACGAAGCAGTATCTGAGACAGCATCTTCTGTCGCTACATTCTCCCGGGTTACGTTTCTTGGTGGTTCATCTTGTCCTTCAATCTGGTGGCTTCTTGTGTTAACCATTATGGTTTTATGGGAATCGAAATTTACGGTTCCCCACAGACGGCACCAATGTTCTGCTCGTGGTGAACAGAAATGTCCAACAAGGATTGTTGGTAATTGATATGGGATCAAACTCTCTCTCTCTCTGAGAATGCTTATAGTGAGACAAACACCTCAGGGAAAGTGATCACACGAAACCACAATTGGACGTGGGGTGTGTGCACTGTGTATATCGAAAAGAGAGTCAGAATGTATGTGTACCTTTCTCCATTGGGAGATGCTTATATTTTTAGGATATTGACCTGAGAATCAAAAAGGAGATATCACCCACGAAACGTACCGAGAATCTCGAAAAACTGGTAATCATGGCCTTGAACGGTTACCGCCATCTCCTCACTATTAGAGTTGGCTCAACAATATCATCTGACTAAGTCTTGTTGGGCCTTTTATGATTCAGCCCATTCCAAATATCCGGAACAGTTCTGTTTCTTTTAGGTGGTATGATTGTGCATATCATACACATGGTTCATGACTACAGTAGATCTATTTTTTTAGAATTTTATTTTGTTTTTGTTTTTCTTCCTTTAATTATATTACTAGCTCTGTAATTCGTTGGGGAAGCATGATTGATTGAATTTGGAATGGTTAACACATAAAAGTGACTTATTATGAGTATAATAATGCACAAAATTTAGGTGAGATGTGTTTTTACTTATAATTTTCTTGTATAGTGATTAAAACTTAAAAGTAAGAACAACTACAGGGTCCAAATGAATAGTTTAACTTACATAATTTCACCTACCCACCGGGGAGCTATGTTGGAGTTAGGGTGGGCAAATGCACCCCTCATTTCAATAAAATCACTAGTATTTGTCCTAAAATATTATATTTTGCACCTCCTAATTTTATATTTTGAACCCCCTAATTTTATGTATTTGAACTTTCTTACTAGTTCACATGTGAGAGTAAGTAAATGCACTCTCTTATTTTAATAAAATGCACATATTTATCTCAGATTAAAATAGCGGCGCTTTAGCGCGCTATCTCGCTTCAACAGCGGGTTGCAGCACCCAGCCACTACTTCCGTGCTGCAACGCGACGATTTCTGGTAGCGGCCGTTGGTGGCCGGAGGCGGCGTTGCAGGTGACAGATCTTGCGGCGTTATCGCGCCGCTACTTCCATGGAAGAGAAAAAATTGCAAAGCTTCAGCCATTGGGGGGCAGTGTTTTGAAAATTAAAGGTAAGTTAAGGGTTGCAGAGAAGACGAGTTATAGAGCTCCTCTGCCGCTGCCTCGTCAAATCCATACGCCGGCCCCTCACCCCCCGGTTGCCGCGGCCAAGGGAGTACCATTTGTCGCGTTAGGCGTCGATGAGGGCGAGGGTTTCATCGGGGGACTAGCACGATAGAGGTAGACGGTGGGAGAAGGGTGGTGCAGAGATGGGGACGAGGGTGAGGGAGACAACAGTGGGGGATCGGGAGGAGGGGGAGAGGAGGCCATGGGAGAGAGGGTTGAGGGAAAGTGGGTGTGGCCTGTGGGTATGGGTCGAGGGAGAAAGAAAGAGAAGATAATAGTGAGATAAGGCTTATCACTGACACAATATTGAGGGAAAGTGGGTGTGGCATATGGGTATCGGTAAATGACTTATCACTGCAATCTCCACTTCCTCTATCAATGTCAACACTCATTTTTATTCACCATTTAAAGCAAAATATTTTTTCCTATTTTTTTTATTCATTTTAATGCTATACTAAACATTTTTTTAAGAGATCAAATAAAAGTAATGTTTATAAACAAGAAAATTATTATATAGAGAAATAAATCTTTTAATATGAAGATACAATTAAATAAATATTAATAATATATTAATATTAATAAAAAAAATATATTTTTATTTATTTATTTTAGAGTTAATAAGCTTGTTTATTTTAAAAAATATTACTAATATATTAATATCAATAAAAATATTTTAAATGTTATATATAATGATATTTGTAAAATCTAAATATAATAGATGTTTACATTAAGCTTGCAGAGGAATTAGTATATTGTTTCCTTTATGTTCCTTGAATCCTTGTTTTTAATGTGTAGTATTATACTTTTCATTCTTCATTTCCTCATATTTTGGATGATTTCTTATCTTATAGCATTTATATATGCAATATAATTTATTATAAGTATTTTTAATAGACTTCACAGTAGCGGCGTTACCGCTACCCGCTATACCGCTTTAGCATTTTTGAGGTCGACTGCTACTGGCCGCTACTCGCTATTTAAAACTATGATTTATCTTAAAATTTTATATTTTGTACCTTTTATCTTCGTGTTTGAACCCAACTATCCCATATGATAATGATAATTATCATTTTTTTTATTTTTTTAAATAAATTGTCCCAACTGACCCTGAGTCCTAGATCCGCCACTGCATCTAGCATTGGTCCAAGTGATAAGAAGCTTTGGTTTTACTTAAATAAGGTATATGATTTGAGTAACGAGAATGAAAAAAGAAAAAAAAAGCACCAGAAGAGTTTTGCTCTGTTAAATGAGTTCATCCAGATCAAGTTGGATTATATTGAGGACCAAAATAAATAAAATGTAGTTTCACCTCAATAATTTGTATCAAGTTTAATTGTATGTATACCTTTATTATTGGTTACTAAGATAAAATTCTAATTAATTAAAGAATAACACTATAAGCAATGATATTGCACCTAAATTGTGTCCTTTGATAGTTTGATATAATGTGCTTGGTTTGTTGTTGTCACAACTCAATTTCAAATCACTTCAGATGCTTGTGTCTTGTTAAGTTGGATCCAACGTCAGTTTGAGCATTTCAAACATAAAAACAAATACACTGATAATCCTTTAGATTTAGAATCAACTTCATGAAACTGAGTATAATGATTTTTGCCACTGTTACAATTTTAAAGTGTCTACTTTGTATATCTTTTTGACAGTCTCAGATTCCGTGAGAATCCATCATGTCCGTTTGATAACTTCTCCCTGTAGCAATGGCAAGGTAATCAATCAATTGCTAATTTGCAATCTCGCTGTTTGATGATATAGATCAAACTCTTCCAAGTGCTGTTTTTCTTTGAGAAATTCTTTAGTACTTTTGAGCAAATGAAATCCCTTACTCTATCTCATCTGTATGAGCTATCCCATCAACTAGTTACCTTGTTCTTGATGTCTGACGTCGGTCGCTTCATGCTATGCTCGAAGAAGGGAAGGGGGATCAGACTAGTATGGCTTGCCCTCTTTATTGACATAATTAAGGAGTACACATTCTAAGTAGAGAACAAGAAATTTCTTACCCTGGGAGTTACTAAATTTCTAGTCTTTCTTTTAAGTACAAGATCCCAGCCTAGAGTCTTTGAACTGCTGTTGAGAGGGATTTACAGCGGAATTTAATGGCATAAAAGTTAGCCACATTTTAATTCCTTTAAAATTTATTCTCCAAAGATTTTGTTAGCTTTTTCGATGATTTTACAAAATATGAATACACTAACAAACCCGTACCTTATGAATGTTTTTTAAAAAACGCGTTGCAGTTCTAAGTTATCAAAACCATGAGTATCCATTTGTGAAAATAACTTGGTAAAATTGTCTTTGATTTGTTGAACATAATTGATAATTGATACGTGTCCAAATTAATTTTAGTACAAATTCTACATTGAAACATACAACAACTGATTTTGATGGTAAAATTAATTTGAACCATTGAATATAATGGTACAATGCTTCTGGTGGGAGAAGGTACATAATCTGACTCATAAAATACTGGAAATTATCGTTTGCGTTTAGGAATACCCTTTTACCCTAGATGATTATGCCACAAGTACAATGTCTCTAAGCACAAATTATATTGTCAATCCAATTTTAAGCTTATTTATATTTTGAGATGGAGGGTCCTTGCACACGGCATACCTGATCATTGGACTCGTGCATTCTTTACTTCCATCAAGATGCTTACACTCTTATTTTTTTTATTTTTTTTTTTTGTAATGTAAAACTTTTAAGTTTTGAATTTCACAGTCATGGGACCTCCTTGTGGAGGATACCTGGACACACTCAAGTCTTGCGGACCTAGTACACTTCCACTAGGCCAAACCCCTTTTGGGTAGATGCTTATACTCTTTCAATGCTGTGTTGCAGGAATGGTTTGGGACGTTGACAGCATTTATTAAAAAGTCATGTTCAAAAGACAAATCAAACAAAAGAAAATACATCAGCCCATTTGTTTTCATTTCTTGTTGAGTTTCCATTGGTAAAAGTAAATTAATTTATGGTATTTTACATGCAGACTAAAAAATTGATGTGCCTGACAAGTGATATATTGAAGCTCTATATTCAAAATCGTCACAGAGCACAAAACTCACTCGCACATGTGGCAGCAGTCAGGAAGGAAAGAAATAAATGACAGAAAATGCATCAGTAAAAAGATCATCTCGGCCATTTGCTGCTGTTGGATTATACAAGTGCATATAAGTGGACTATGCATTCATCCAAAATTGGACTTCCATGAGACTTCATCTCCAAAGACAGATTTCCTCCAACATGCAGTTGGTTCCTGTGCTCTCATCCCCTTTCCATTAATTGAATATGTTGCAATAGCGGCTGTTCTCCATCTGTAAATAAGGAACAATAAATAGTGTTATACCATTGCAGAACTTGTATTTGATTGTGCTTAATATCAAACCTATAGTGTGGTGATGATCACCAATTTTGCAAAACAATTCTAATACTAAAAGATAATGTACATCAATCATTGATTATCAAATATGCACCCAGCACTTGTTTTCTAACCGATTATATGAAATAATCGTTTTTTTATTCCAAAAATTCTCTTAATGAACTAAAAAAAGGCCATTTATTTCTCAAAATAAGCTTAAGCTTAATCCAAACATTAGCTAAAATAAGAGGCCCCTATTCACTTTTGTTATTACATCTCCCTAGGTATAAAAGTTCCTCACACAGTTCTGATCCAAAATTAACAAAAGCATAAATGGTTTCCCCCAGTTAGAGAATTGCTTAAATTGTTGTGGACGTTAGTATAATAAAATGTTAATCTTATTCAATTACAAAAAGGTTCATTTTTATCTGACCTAAACGAAAAAAAAAAAAAAAATAGGACTTTTAATATACAACAGTATGCAGCATGATTATGTAGACGGCTAATTGTTACCACTTTCACCATCAGATGCATCTGCAATCCTTGCAATGGCGTCAACAAGTGCTTGCTCATGCTCCTATATAACAGTTCAAGCAATAATTAGAGTATGAACAATAACCATGGAGCATGAAGGTTGAAGATAGGAAAAGTATGATGGATGGTTGATTGGTTGGTGAACTCACTTTCAGCATTTGCTTTGCCTTCTCAAGCTCCATTGAATCTGGAGGACTTGTAGCAAAAATCCTTTCTACCTGTTACAACATCAACATTATAAGAAAATTATAAAACTATTGTTGTTTTTCTTTTGGTCTCACCAAGGTTGCTTAGTCATATCATACTACCTCCTTAACTAGTGAATCTGTGTTCAGCAACTCAATGTCATCCAAAACTCGCCTTCCAATACCATTTTGAGGTGGAAGAAATTCTTGTCTGGCCTGAAACCTGGGACGACCTCTCCCTCTTCCTGCACCTAAAGAATCGCCACCATGGCCAAAGAATTTCCTACCTCCACAACCTTGCCCACCTCTATGGAGTATGCCAGGATCTTCATCTTCCCATCTTATATCCTCAGGTGAGATCTGTAATTACCCGCATATTATCCATAAAATATGAAAGATCATCATCATGACAAATTCTACGTGCTAGTTTGTTGCATAATTTCCTTTGGGATAGAGATAGTCAAAGCATTTACATTTATTTTACCTTATTTAAACTAGCAACTTGTAGCATAACAAGAAACATGATTTATTTTGCACAAAAGCTTGCATATTCAGAGTGCATGAGGGTGTATATTGTAATCCTGAGATCATGAACCAGTCAACAACCTAATTCAAAATATAAAATCCGTACTGCTTGCATCAGTTTTAAGACTTGTGACAACGAAAGGGGGAGCAGCTACACACAAGTCCCCAAAATTCGAATTACAAGTAACACTACACACCTGTCACTAATAATGCAGAACGCCATAAAACAAATAGGCTCCCATGTCACGTCAAACAAAGATATTAAAAGATATCTGGACATGGCTTCAACTTGATTATGATCAATAGAAATTGTGAGAAAGTTATAAATATTAAGACACTGAATATCCCAATGAACATTGCTAGTCTGAAAATGAACATAAATTATGGTGCAGCAGTTCCTAAACTAAAATTAGTCCAATAATCATGTTAAGAAAGATTCAAAACAGCACAACCACAGGAATTATTATAATAATTAAAAAATCCTAAATTTTAACCTATGTTAGATCATGAAATATTTTCTTCATGTTAGAAAGCTTTTCAACTAATAAAAAAAATCCTCAATACCCCCCAAATTTTCTCAAATAAAGAATCACAATATTCTAACCTGACGTTAGCATGTTTCTCTTGTTGTTTTGTTCAAATCTGAAAGAAACCTGGTATCTTGTTAGAAAGAATAGAGGATTTCTCCCCTCAATACAGTGCCTACTTACAGAACTTCGAGGGTCTGCACCTCCCAATTCTCTCTCAAATGACAAGATAAAACCCTTCTCAACCCCTCTTTCTATTCATACAGAGCTACTGATCTGCTAGCATAAACCCACCCTTAATGGGCCTCATAAATTGCTGGTCCATTCCCCTTCTTTCTAACATAACCCCTTGTATTTCTTTGACTGACTAACCTAACTGCTAATCTGACCAATCAAAATCACTAATGGATGAAGTTGTGTATACTTCACCTACCATAATCTTGGTTCAAGCAGTGTTCCTTTATTCTCAAAACAATGTTGCAAGCCAGTGAAGAATGAGTTTACACTTTGCATATAAGATAATGTGGCACAAACAAGGAAGGAAAATGATCCATGTGACTCTAAATTGGTACTAAATAAACACAAGATCAGAGAAGATAGGTGATGGCTTCTACAATGCACCCTTCAAAGCCAGAGCATGGATTCAGAAGCTTTTATAATCATTGATTATATACCTTTTTACACTTAATGAAAATATCACCCTCATCTAACAGTTGAGATAGAACAGAGAAGGTGCATGTTAAACAACACCATAAAGATAAGCTATTGGAGTATGATGTTTTGGCCAGGGTACCTACTACACTAAACTAAACTACGTACCCCATTGCCCAGAGACTCCATGCTATTTGCAGGTAAGGGGGAGAGATATTGTACGCAGCCTTACCCTTGCATATGCAAAGAGCCTGTTTCGGGATTCGAACCCATGACCAACAAGTCACCAAGACACAACTTTACCGTTGTGTCAGGGGCCAGGGTACCAAGACAAGATAAAAGGAGCTAAAGGCCAATAGTAGGAAAATGGATGAATGAAATAGTTTCAGTGTTAGGCCATAATAACAGATAATTTGATAGAAGGATTCAAACTGCTTTTTAGGAAGGACTGAAGCTGCAAATTCTGTTCATCTTTCCGCTACCCTTTTATATATTCTCAGTGTCCCATTGGTACTATGACACATATAAAACTTGGCTTCTAAATTCATTTTAAAGGAAGATGGTGCTAGTGAGTGACCCAAAAATCATTTGCTAACTATCTATTGTTGCCATCTTTAAAAGTGTTACATTTTTTAGTCATTTCATATTATTTGATATTAATCTTTCCATTAACATATTTTTTACTAGTGCGTCAACTCAATATAACTGTTCAAAGATTGAAACCTAATTAATTACTGCTCTGATATACGCAGCACAGCGTAGGAAAATATATACCTCTTTGAGATCAACCCATTCCCAAGTCTCATTTACTTTATTAATATCATAAACCAAAGCATGCCGGCCCTGCAACACAATCCAAAAAATTGGATAATTCTTTTTGTTTGAGAAGTTATTTAAGAAAAAGTCAATACAGTGCTGCCAAGCTCTTCCAATTTTAGGCCCTAATCACATTTATGCCTTTTTATTTCCATCTGGATGAAAGAGTGAATACTTATTACATATACTTGAAGAGGTTACAGGCATTAAAGAGAAACACATTTATCCTAAATGAAATAACTATAAATTTTTTTGCATACTTTTCATTTTCTGTAATCTGTGCATGATGGGAAAACCAAACCCCTAAAGGAAAAGGCATCTTAATGTGAAAAAAAAAGTAGACTTGTCTACACAAGTCACCGTAAACATCAAAAGACAATCGGTACAGAGAGCATTCAAAGGCTTTACCCTGGTAAAATATAAATGTGATAATCAAAGATCTTGAGAGCTATTTTAAGATCTAAACATACATCAACAGGGTTGTAATCAGTTACAACAGCCTCATAAAAGTGGTTATCTTCAGGCCACCTAGTCCAAACTTTCTTCCCAATCAATGGATCAAAGGCTGCTGCTTCAGCAGGCGCATTAGACGCAAGAGCAGAACTGCGATTTGCAAAATGCCTGCCTCCAATAGGTCCAGCAGAAGTATACTGTACAGACTTTACTGACGATAATGCAGGCAATGATTGAACCTGGTACCAGAGTTGGTGGAAATTAAAAATCAAATGGGCATCAATATCTTTCATTTTGTACAACTCAAGTATTTAAGTGCAATGCAATTATGGATTTCGACCTCTGGATCCTAAAGCACACCTACAATTGAAGCACAGAATATAAACACAAAAATGTGCTGTTAAAGTCATCACATAGTATACAAGAGAAGGTGGTACCGAATGGGATGTCTTCTGCTTTTTTCGGGAAGCCGAAACAGTTGGACTAGGTAAAATGTCATGAACAGGCTGAGATGTGCTGCGCCTTGCAGGTTGGTAACAGCCAGTTTGTCTCCACTCCCTGACGGCATTTTTCACTACATAACTTTGTAAAAGTAGAAGCATAAAAACTGCCAAAATCATTTTTTCTACACTATTGCAGCTATTCAAATAGTTCAATACCTAATGCGGTGAATTATTTCATCAGAGTTAACCCTGGTAAGAAGCTCTCTGTGTTCATCATCTGAAACCCTCAACTCTTTTCTAAGCTCAGTTATCAAACCTTCCTTCTCCTGATGAATATATAAAATAAGGAGGAAAATCTTTAACACAGGAAAATACAAAGATAACAAAAAATACATGGAGGGAACTAAAGATATATACCCAAGTAAGAGCATCGGACTGAGCTTTGAAAGCACGCAAGACAGCAGAGTAAGCTTCCTGTTCTAGTAGATGAATTTGAGCCTCCATGTCACAATGCAATTTCGAGTGTGGAATAAAAGCTACAGAAGATTTTTCATTGCCAGTAACACTGCTACCTCTCAGAACTCTATTTTGATCTGAGTGAGAATCAATACCTGAAATCATTTTATGCAAAAGGAACTTAATATAAGAAGCAACAATAACATGTTTCCAAGTTCCAAGTTCAACTTTTGTTAAAGATATTGATTCGTGCATTGGAAGATAAGATTTTATAAGTGAATGCTGATTACACAAATTATTTCTTGGTTCTAGAAACAGAGGACTCTTGACTTATTAAATGTTCTTTTACAATTTTGTCAATGGTCATGCACAATCAATTATTTTTCCCACCTTCCACATTTCAATCTATTTCATTTTCATTTTCACTTTCAAGTTTATTTAACAATTTGAGCAACTCTAAAATGATTGATACTGGATTTCCAAGTTTTGACAAAGCCTATTGTCTAAAAATATGATTCAGTTTACAAGCATATGAAAGCACTGCCAGAAAATTTGAGCAGGCTTGAATGCATTCAAAGTTCACACACCAACTACTTTACAATGAAAAAATGTTGATGGGACGGAGTTCAAAAGATAAAAATATGATCCAAGCACAAGGTTTTGGAAAAGATCATTAGAAGTATCATGCATTGGGGTTGCAACTTGCAGTTTGAAACTTCTAGTACCCTGCAGTATCATTAAAACATAGGAAAGATACCCCATGGCAAGTTAGCCTACCATAACCTTCTTTTTATATTTAGGAGGAGTTGTTTCAAGTTATCAAGAAAAATTCTCGGGACTGTGAACTTGGGAATATCACGTTCTCATGTTTGCTACAAATTTTGTAAAAATATTTCCAAGAATAGTTGATTCCCAAGAATATGAAATACTATTGGGAATATCACATTCCCATGTTTGCTACAAATTTTGTAAAAATATTTCCAAGAATAGTTGATTCCCAAGAATACGAAATACACGTTTCTGTTACTCTAGTTCCCATGCTATGCGCTTCTGTTACTTCTTATTCACATGCTAAGAGGAGGGATCTTGCGTTCCCGTGGGAATGGAAGTTATTCTCTCTACAATAACTACCTATCCCCACTTCTTTCTTCACATTTCTTATTTCACTTTTATTTTTTAAATTTTCTAATTAAAATTTTATTTTATTCTCTAAAATTCCTAATGACAACCAAACATGTTTATGGGAATAATATTCCAAGGCATAACATTTCTACGAATATAATATATTCCTGGGAATACAATTTTATAACTTGAAACAAACGCCTCCTTAGTTCCTTCACGACACCTACAGCACCCTCCCTGGCTCCTTATCAACTTCTTTGATCAATTAGCACACACACTGCATGCCACCAACAAAAAAATTATCCCACTACTAAATTCCCTTCCATAACCTACGCTAGCAAATTCCAATTTCATGAATTCATATAAATACCAAGCAAATAATTCCTATTGATTGCACACTTAGTTCAAGTTTTGTCCCTTCACCACCAACTAGCACATTCTCAGTACCCCCACACCACAAAAACTGACCTCAGTAACAATTTGTCCACAGTAATACACGTTACCATGTTCTATCTTCATACATTTACAAATTATTAATTACATACCCAATATCACCCTATTTGGATAACTATCACCACAAATCTATACACATAATTGACATTAACAATTATACACAAACCAGCAGAAAAATCCACGCACCCTCTAATAGAATTTTGTTTCATCTTCTGAAAGTGCCGATGCAAGCAAAAGAAGAGGCTAAACTAAAACCCTAGCTGCACATTGCGTATATCAATGTCACAGTACCCAATTTCAGTAAAGTCCCAATAAAACAAATTATCTTCAACATAAAACAACGACCAATTGAGAAACTATTGACCCCCTCGCGTCCACAAATATTTCAGAATCGCTAAATAAAATAACAAAAAAAAAAACAATCTTTTATTTTCGCACAAGATATCCAACAGGTTCTAAGTGATGAGAAAAAAGTAAACCCTAGAACGTTGTTTCGAAGTAGTACGAGGAGAAAGGGCAACGGGACTCACCGGTTTTATGGGGGAATTTGACACAGTGCGTAAAGATAGCGCAATGGGTCAGAGATGTGAGAGAGCGAAAAAGAAGTGCTGCGAAGCGCGTTTCTGTTAGAGAAAAGAAAGTTGTAGGTTTTGGAGGAGAAAATGGGTTTTAGTTTTTAGTTTGAGTGTCAGAGGGTGTTGTGTTGTGTGTACCTCGTACGAGTTTTAAATAGTAGAGTCGAGTTGACAAAAAGTGAACAGAGAAATAGATTTGGTTTTGCCGTTTTGGTTTTGTTCAAGGGAACCGTTGCAACGATGGGGAGAAGAAGTTGGGTGGTGGTATTGTACCTTTTCATAATTTATTTATAGAGAAAAGGATGGAAAATTGTAAATATGTAAGTGATATATTTTGTCAAGCAATTAAAATTGATCGAGTTTATTAGGATCAAATTGGTATCTTACATGAACACATTTCAAATGTCATTGTCAATGTGAAAATTTTATTTGTGTATGGTTTATAAGCGTTCTATGAGCATTGAGTCATATCCTAATCCTAAGATTCCTTCTAGCATGCGGGAGCAAAATAGGTGTTCCACCATGCAAAAGTTGTGTGGGCCTTCAAATAAGATTTATTGGTTCTGAGAGGTGAAACAGTAACATGTGATCTCATCCATAGCTGATTGGTTTTTATAAAATAATAATAGAAAAAAAAATTGAAAATCAGGTGTACTCTAGCAAAAGGAGAAGACCCCACATCTTTAGGTTAGCATTGGGCAATTATGTCTTTACGCATATTCCTTTTGTCATTTTGTGATCCCCTTCCAATGTTTTGCGGTCCGATTTTAGTTCATGTGTAATTGATATTTTTTAGGAAGTGTGTGGGCGAAAGGGTGCACTTAATTTTTGTTACTTAAATTTGTAAATTTTACAATTCCTATCATTACAAAATTTGTTGTAGCCATTATTTTGTTGATTTTTTAAAACTTGTGGTTATTATTTATACTATCATTTCAAATTTAACGTTTTCTTATATTTGTATTCACTTAATTATTTTTCATTAAGGTTTAGAGAGAGAATAATTAAATAAAAGAATGTATAAAATAAATAATAATACATTTTTAATAATTATAAAAGGGTGTTATAAAATCGGACAAACAAATTTTTAAAATGGTTTGATAATTAGGGACAGAGGGAATATATGTGTAGTCCATGAATGCTCAATAATTGACATGTTAATTGATTGAACAAAATGTTTTGTTTTAATGAGGTCAGTAAATAGTTGAGACTTACTATTAGTCGCTACCAATATTAGTATTGACCAATACCTAGTTGTGAAAAGATCGTTCTACCTCCATTTGGAAATTCTTCACCTGTCCTTTTTCTCATTCCCTCTTCCCCATGCCCTCTACCTCTTTTGCCCCTATTCTTCTTCTCTTCCCCTTCTACGACCCTAAACTCTAAGCATTAAACCCTAAATCACTATACCAGAGTTAAAAAAAAAAAGGAAAATCGAATACACAATGGATAGAGAAATAAGAAAAGGGTAATTTTGGAAAACACAATTGGATACACAATGTTATGTTGCCTACCTCCAATAGGTCAACAACCTAACTGGATGCCATGAGTACACATTGGGAGTAGCCACCTTGGCTTACCACTATGACCATGTCTCTTATGCTAGTTAGTATTATATGCCAGATGATTACATTGATGGGGACCTGCTTGCTACTAGATGGAAGCCATTGAGATGGCAACACCATATGATTACACAAGATGATGTTGTGCCACCAGAGTATCGTTGGGCTTGCACTTGGGTGTCAGGATGTATGCACAGGTTATAGTAGAGGTCATGAGTCATGATACAATAAAGTTTGCAATTGTTGCAGGAGGGTTTAGTCATCATAAAGAGACCTAGGAAGAAGGCTACTAAGAAGGGTGTTAGGGGCAATTGATGATAGTAATGTAACAATAAGAACCTCTTCATTTTATTCATAAAACAAATATCAACATCTAAGAAGCATTGATACAAACTTTTCTTAAAAAAAAAAGCAACTTACAATTATGATAGAGTGAAGACATGACTACATAGATTGATCACGCATTAGAGCAATGATCTCATCAGGAGATCTTGGCTTCCTTGGTTTACGCATCAAGGCAGGAATTTCATTTGGAGATCGATCAAACATTGCATTCAACTCAATTGAACCTTTGCTACTAAATTCCCAAAAAATGTAAAACATTTTTTCCCACATCATCGTCTCGCTTTAGCTCCATACACTCATATTCAACACAACCATCGCCTACATAAACAGGTTGACGATAAAAAAGATCATGTAAACTTTTGCTATCTCCAATGACGTCCATAATTTTTTTCATTAAAGCATTGAACGACATGCCCTCACTTAGTCTAACAACTTTAGGATCACTAGGACATTAAAAAAATACCCCTTTAGATGATGAAACTATTTCATCATTGCAATACACAAGAATAAATACACTCTCCATCTTCCCTAGCAATATGGTGAATATCAATCAAAGGTGTTGAGTTTCATGTAAACCCTTACTACTATTTATAATAGATGATCAACTGTTCTCTCGTGAGCCATACAAACGGTTGAGATCTCTCTAACAAAATAAATGGTTTAGATTGCATCTATATTTAATATGGTAAGTACATGTATTAGAAAAAATGTATAGTCAATACTTGTAAGAAAAAGCAATGTTCAATCAATTATTGATTGAATAAAACACATTTTTTTTTCAATTTTAAACTTGTTTTTAAAATGGGATTTTAAGAAAATTGAAATGTTAAATAGATTAGAGTTATTTTATTTGTTAACCATTTTAAAAATTTAAATTTAATTTGAAATTATATATATATATATATATATATATATATGCAGGTACTATGACTTTATTATGAGTGCATGAGTTCGTGTTCTTATTTAATAATTCAATATTGACATGTGGGGTTCAAATTTGAATGAGAGTGATGGATAAAGTTGTTTGCCTCTCTTTATTTCATTTGGAACTTTTGGCGGGATTCTTACTTTCGGGAATCGTTATTGGAATCCAGTTGTATTGTAGCTATTGATTTGATATTACAGTTGCTTTATGTGGTTGGCTGAATGGCTACTCTTAGTAGACCATTGACCATATGATTGTGCACCTTGCGTGTTGTAGTTAACATATCTAAAAAATATGTGTGGTTTAAGAAAAGACCAACTTATTAATCGCTTGGCTACTATTTTATGATAATTTAATGTCGTTAATTGGATTTTGCTGGAATTTTTATGGTTTATAAATTGTGAAGCTTAAATTTGGAACCACTAAAGCAGCAATTTGACCCGATGTGGTAAGAGATTCTCTTAAAAAAATAAAAATAATTTAAAAAATATATATTAATGTTGAATGAAGCACAAAGATGGGGGATGAGCCATCTCTCACACCCTATCTTTCTCGTCTTCTTGTGGCTTCATGATGTGTGGCTAAACCCATTAGCCATTGAATTTTTCAATCTACCTTGCAATGAGACCCACTCTTCAATATTCTTCCAAGAACTCAAGCTTCTTCTCTTTCACGTGGAATCAAGGGTTGGAACAAGCTTTGGTGGACAACAATGAAAGATGGAGAAAAGTTAGGGATGAAGGTTGAAGGCACCATGGAGAAGCTCTCCAATAATTCTAGGAAGAATCATCATAATAGCATGAAGTCATTGATAAGAAACAAGAGGTTCTTGCACAAGAATAAGAGAGAAACTCTCACAAACAAATTTCAGATTTGTATTCAATGACCAAAGTGTTTACATTCAGTTCTTGGCAACCATATATAGCCACGAAATTACAACCAAATGCAAGGCAAATGACACATGCAAATAAAGCTTGTAATGTAAACTAATGAAGCCTAAATGCAAGTTAGTGGAACTTGAAATGCAAGCTTCTCCTAAGATGATTCTTTGATTGATCCCACATATCAAAGGTGCAGTATTTTAGCTCACAAGTGCAGCTCTTAAGCTTACATAAGTGCTAAAAGAATTACACATAAGTGCACCTACACTTCTTTACACAATTGCACTAAAAAGCCCTTTTGTTGTCACTACTTTTGCTTCTAACAAGTGCTGAAATTTATGGAATTAAATTGAACTTGAGACATTAAAATCTAGCCCTTGTTATCCTTGAGTTGGTGTGCTTCTTCATACTTGTCCAAGTTAGTTTTGATGTGGTCTTGAAGGGCTTGAGTTCTAGCTCTTGTCATGGGTCCTCTAAAGCTCCCCAAAGGAAGTTCTTCAAGTTCTCCTTCTAGACCTTTAGCTTGCAATGGACCTCTATCACTTCACCTCTTATCGTTTGAGTTGAATCTATGGCTTCAAGTTCCATGTTTGTGATAGTTTATTTCTTGGGAATATTGTAACAACGGTTTGAGCTTGTCACATGTAAAATGACCATAATGCCCCTAACTCTAAAACTCCTAGTTAGAGGCTGAATTTGCAAATTTTGACCCAAACCTAATCCCAAAAGGTTTTTCTTTTGCTCAGAATGTGGGTTAAACTTTGGATACCAATATGCGCAACCAAACTCCACAAGACAGATTACTTCTGCGACACAAAACACAACTACACTACACTACACTACTCCTCTCCACTACTGCTTTGTTTACTCTGTTCTGCACTACTAATTCACACACATTACATAACAACATTAACAACACTAATGCAATATATCAAAAAGTTAGTGGTATAAAAAAAGGACAATGCACAACATGCAACAAAATGAAGAATATGTAGAATATGCAAAATGCAGAATGTGCAACAAATGTAAATTTTTTTCTTTTTCCAATAGACAGATGCAAAACTACTATCTTAATATCAATTTTACTTATTCTACTATCTAATTATGAGTGGATTATGATGACTACCAAGATTAAGATTGGCACACAATGAACCGATCCCCGGCAACGACGTCAGTTTTGATAACTACTGTCGAATCGCTACAAAATAAATAAAAGTAGGACAATTCTGTAGTACAAGGATAACCTAGGTCGACTCAAAGATACAAGTCAATTTGGTTCCTAATTCTATCCACTAATAAACAACAGGGGAATTTCGTCGAACGGTTTGCGAACAATGGACAAAAATTGCAGAAACACAAACAAGAATTACAGAAAAATGCAGAAATTGACAGAATTGATGAAAGATGTTACGAAACAGATTCAAGAATATCAATCCAATTCACCAAACCAAACAATGATCACACTGTGAAAGTTCAACCAATATATCATTAAAAATAGTTCAATTGAATTATCTCCTAAATCAATTAAAATCACAAATCAGATTGAAATATCATCCAAATAATTTGTTATTAAAATTCAAAATTAGGAAATGAATCCATAACCTAATCTATTTTCAATCCTAAACACATTCAGAATAATGAAAAACAAAAATAGGATTGAAGAAGAAAATGAATATTCACACAAAAATTGAAATACCAAAAATCAAAACTCAAATTCTCCTTGCTTGGACTAGATCCTTGGATTGATTGATTGTTTAGCCTTCTATGATCATCATCAGTGGAAGAACCATGAAATTTTTGCAAGAAAGAGAAGAACAAAGATGAAAGGAAGAAGAAAAATGAAGAAAAATTGAGAGAAAAAGAGAGAAAAGATTTTTATCTTAAAAACTTGCATAAGAAGCTAGAAATACTGTTTGTACCAAAATGAAGTACGTAACTAAGTAACTACACTAATATATAGTGTGAATGAACAGTAAGTGTAACATCCTCAAAATTATATTATGAGTTATATTTATGATTTAATTATGGAAGTAGGATGATAGTTGGATACAAGAAGAATAAGATAAATTTTTATTTGAACATAAGCTGCCCAAATCTTTTATTTCTGCCACCCGAATTGAAAAATTTATTTCTCTTTCAATTCTTATCCAAATTTAGTGTATGATATATGGAATTAAAGATATAGATGTCTACTACAACATATCAAAATTTTAGAAAAATATAGTTTGTTTATTGCTTGCAATAATTAAAACATTAAGAGATATCAGTATGGAATTTCTTACCTTGCTGATAGTTTTGAAGTCTAGATTAAAAATGTTATAGCCAAATTTTTATAACTCCAAATAATGCATGTGATACCTTGTTAGAAATCTTAGGAAGTCTAGTTTAACATACTAGAAAATGAGAATTTTTGGACTAGTATATTGGTACAGAATAAACAATGAGTGAACCCCATTTGGTTAAGTGTTTCTAGCCCTTTGGACCATTTGGATTGGGCACAACTTGTAACTTTTGGATGTTGGCCCAAGAAATAAAATCTTCATCCCCAAAAGGATGACACAAATCAGAGGTTGCCTCAGTCCAAGACCAATCCACGTGCATATAATCCCTCAATAAGACAAAGAATGCACTTAAACAATAAGCCAAATGCAAAGATTAAAAATATAGGCTGTTGTAAAATATTTTTGGATGTAAGTGATAAGATTTAATTAAGGCTTTTTGTGTGCATGCGGAACAATTTAAAGCAAGCAATTTCATTCCTTTGCTCAGCCAAGATCCACGTAGAAGTCAACTGGCCCAAAATCTCATGATTAAAAGAATCTTGACCAAAAGAATTAAAGTCAAGATAAGGCTTAAGGTAAATATCTTCCAAGGCAATGATGATTTAGTTAAATTCTAACTAAACTAATTCCTAATTCAGTTATAACCCAACTAAACCACTTAAAGCACAACTGATTAAAGGAGTATAAATAGCTAGGGATATGAAAAAAATTGCACGTATAGCTGGCTGGCCAAAATACACTCCATAGTCACTTATTTGCTTCTTGACAAGCTTTTCCTTTTACCTCCTTTGCTTTCTCCAAAACATGACACCTTCTACCACTTCACCTATCAGCCATTTTCTTTTTCAAGACCTCATTTCTTATAGGATTTTCCAAAGGAAGACATCCCTTACTTCATTCCTTTTCAAGAATCAAAATTCACTTGAGGTAGGCTAGGCTTCAATCTTTAGTTAGGGATTTATTTGGACTAATTTACATGCTTAAATGTACAGATTTATGGCTATTATTTAGGTTGGAAATTCATGTTATTTGAAGGTTATTTTATGATGTGAAAATGTTGATTTTAACCATACGATAGGTGATGATTTATAGGTTGAAATATTAGTGATATTTGGAATCACAATTGATGGTTTTTGGAAGTGAATTGATGACCTTTGGGTTGTTTGTTCATATTTTATTATGGGACCATCTTGAATTATTTTTTAGAAGTAGAGGTTGAATGGTATGTAGTTAAATGGGTCAAATGCTTGAGTGATTAAATTTGAGGATGAAGTAATAAGGTGGTAGGTGAAAGGAGATTAAGATGCATGCTAGGTTATAATCTTTTCTTGTGAAGGTTTAAAGGAATTAGAAATTGTTTAAAAGATATATTGTGGTTTATTAGTTAGAATACTAACATGATTTTTCTGTAGCTTGAAGATATTCACTGGTCATGCCTAAGTTGGTTATGATCTTACTTAAATAAGGTATGGTGGTTTAACCATACTTGTGGTACGTATGATGTTATGATAACAATATTTTTCCATAAGGTGGTATGTATTTTGCTTATGAATTTTATTATGGATGGATGTTGATGTGATAATAGGTTGATTCATGTTTCCAAGTCCAATACGAGATTTTGTGAAACAGAAACTGATACTACATACAGTACGATATGCAGTGACCAGGTGCAAATATATGGCATAAATCATGAATGTTTACGTAAGACGATCGCAGCGTCTACATCCAGTACGAGATGTAGCTACATACAGTATGATATGTATGTTAGAATTGAGGAAGCTGAAGCCAAGGAACCAAGAAGATTGAAGCATATGAGTTTTGATGTTTTTACATGCCCAATCTATTTGATGGCATATGTAATTTTTGTTAAAGCTTGGTTCAGTTGATAAAGCCTTATAATCCTCATTAGCTTTTGATAATTCATGCATTCATACATTCATTTAATTAGATTTAATCATGTGGTAATAAGAAAATTAATAGAAATTCATAAAGGCAACTAGGGATTTTATAAAACATTTTCTCACTGCTTTAATCGATTACATAAGTGATATAATCGATTACAACATGTGTGTGTTTTCTGGAAAATGCCTTATGAACATTTTAATTGATTACCACTAGTTCGTAATTGATTAAATAAGCTTAACACAAAATTAGAAAGTCTCTGTGATAGTCGATTATCTTGAGAAATAATCGATTACATAAGTTTTTGCATAAATTTACACAGCATGTTTATCTGGTTTAATCGATTACCAGATGTTCATAATCAATTAAATATTCTTTGATGAGTTTTTGACATGGTCTGTGTTAATCGATTAAATGGGAACTTAATCGATTACTTGTGCGCATTTAGAAAACTGAGTTCATCTGAAATAATCGATTACAAGATGACTTAATCGATTATTTTGTTCGTGACAAATTTCTAGATTCCTGATGAACACTTTAATAGATTATCTGGTTAAAATAATCAATTACAATAGTTAAAATAATTGATTACATTGACGAATTAATCGATTACATTTAGTTAAATCTGTTTTTTTATAAATAGAACAGTCTGGTCTGTGTTATTCACTAAGTGAAAAACAGAGATACTCGTCCAAACCTTGTGTTAAACACTTTCTAAAGTTCTCAAGAGTATTCAAGGCTGATTTTAGTGAGAAAATCAAATATTATAAAGATCATGGAGAATTAATTGTGTTTTTAGTCATAATTCTCAAGGATTGATGAATTGTTCAAGTTAGTGTTAAAGAAAGCTTCAAGAAAGAGTATTATTCATTTGTTGCATATATTCTTAGATTGTTTGAATCATTCATATCATTGAATTAGCTGAGGAATATAAGGTGATATCTTTCTTGAACTCTAAGCTTGATTTTTGATTGATATTTGCTTTGTTATTGTGTTATATTTTCCATATAACATTTGTATTCTTTAAAGCTTTGTCTAGAAAAGTTTTCTAGAGGGAAAAACAGAAAGGGGATCTCTGGTTCTTGGTCTTTTGAAAAGTCTATAAGGTATAAATTTTGAATTTTACCTAGGGTGGGTAAGAGAGATTAGTTGGAAGCTTGTAAAGAACAGATATTTGTCATAGTGAAACTCTAACTAAGATTTGGTTAGAAGAAAACTGGATGTAGCCTCCGGGGTTGAGAGGTGAACCAGTATAAATCTTGTGTGATTTAATATTTCAGTTTGTATTTCATTATATTCTTGAAGTATAGAATTTGTTCATTATACAAATTTGGTTACAGCACAAGAGTGGTTTGATTGGTGAAGAAAATTGTTTTTCTAATTGGTTTTGAAAGATACAATCTTATTGAAAGTCTTTCGTTGTTATAAATTTTGAAAGAAAATTTTAAAACTCTGAGGTAAAACCAATTCACCCTGCTCTTGGTTATTTGTATAAGTGTTCATTATATTTTCAATGTAGAGGCCATGTGCACCCTGAGAAAATTCATTTCATGCATTCATATAATTTGCATAACTATTTTATGGATTCATTTGAATATATTGATGATTCACTAACGTACTAACATGTTTGGTGGTTTAGTTTTGCCTATTGAAAAATTTTTACTTCTCACTAGATTTGTTTCATTTTTTTTAGATGGCAACAGTGGTTAATTTCCTTGATGCCCTGGATTGGTGATGGTGTAGAAATGAAGATATGAAGTAGGCTGGTGTATGGAAAATCCTGTACTTGTTTAATAATGACTTTTGTAACAAGGACTGTGGCTACCTATAATATATATCAGTTTAACAACTTCTATAATTTATACGTTTTAGAATTTATACTAGTATCCATTAAGTAAAAATAAAATAGTAATAAAAATTATCTAACAATTCCTAAAAATTTAACTCTAATAAAAATATAATATCTAGAATAATTTTAGGTCGTTACAGTAAGAAAGGATGGGCCCTGATTAGGCCCATCTAATCTAACTAATTAAGCTAATTACAAAAATTAAAGCTCAATCTTGCAGCCCAAAGCTCAAGTGCAGATGTTCTGACTTTGAAGCCTAAAATGACCTTCAAACCGGCAGAATTGGCTAAGGCTTATCTCTGACAAAATGGTAGCTCTCTTATCTTTCCAGGGACTACTCATATGCTCCATTTTGAGTTATGTACAATCCTCTAAGTCTTACACAAGGAAGATAGGTCAAATAAGCACAAAATTTGTAAATAAGCAACAATTACTAATTAAGCCCAATTATTTTCCTAAGACCAAAACTAAATTAAAGTGAGAAAATAAGAATCCAAGAGAACTTAAATGAGCTAAGAAGAACAGAAAAATAGTAAACGAAAAATGCTCAATCAAATTCTCCCACACTTTATTTTCTGCACTCTTGGGCAAAACTAAAAGAAAGATTAAGAGGAAAAAAATTAAACTAGAGTAAACCACAAACTAAAAGAAAGGTATGAACAAGGCGCACACATTTTTCAATGGATCCAAACAATAAACAAAAGTTAGAAAGATGAAAAATGGAGGAGTGATATCAAGGTAACATGCAATGCATGAACACATGATCACAAAGTGCAAAGTGAAAAAGTAATCAAGTCAAAATTAAAAATGTACCAAGGTGATAGAAATCTTTATAAGAACAACACTCAACCTCACCAAATGTGTATGGTTTGTGTTAACACTCAAACACCACATGTAACTAGCACATCCAAATTTTGACAAGACTCTAATCCATTCAACTTGAAATACACATGCATCAAAAGATCAAAAGGGCTTTTATTGGTTTGTAATGCATGACTTATGTAAGGGTGGATAAGAGAAGGATATTTAGGCTCAAACTAAGAGAAAAGAGGGGCAATGAAGAGTAAGCCAACAAGTAAAAAGAGGGGTAGAAACAAAGCAACAAGGTGGAGAATGAAAATAATAGGAATACTTCACAACAACAAAGAGGGGGGGGGGTGAATTAGTTGAACCTTAGTATTTTAAAATCAAATTCAAATCAGAGTTTCAGGATCTTTATCACTTTTAAAACCAAGAAACCTTTCACTCAATCAAATAGCCCAGTCCAATAATTCAATAGATCAAAACAAAACTTGTTGAACAATGAATGTAATTCAAAGAATTAAAGACAATGAATAAGATGAGAATAGAGATATAGAAATAAGAACACAAGCAATTTATACTGGTTCACTTCAACCACATGAAGCTACATCTAGTTTCTTCTAATTCACACTAAATTAGAGTTCCACTATATAAAATATTCTTACAAGCTTTTACAAGAACCTCCCTTTATCAACCCTAGATAAATAACAAAAATCCAAAACCCTATTAGACTTCTAAGGAGAAAGATCCAGAGAACACTACTCTGATCTTTAAGCTAGAGAACCCTTCTCTAGTCCCAAGCTATAAGAATCTAATTACAATAGTCACTTACAACAAAATTTGTAAACAAAATTACAATCAATGAGTTAAGGAAAGAAACAACCTGATGATCCAGTGAATGACATGCATATGAATGAACAATTCAGGTTGAAAGACAAAAATAATCTCAGAACATCTTCTTCCTTAACCTTTGAAAGAGATTTCTTGCTTTAAAGAATCACTCAAAAACCCATGAATGTTTTAGTATAAGCAAGAACTCATAGAACCCAGAAAAATCACTTAGAAAGTGTTTAGAAAGCTTGTGTATGCTCAGAATACGAATTGATCAAGTTACCAAACAAGCTGAGCCATAGTTCTATTTATAACAAACTTTTGTAACTGTCAGTAATCGATTAAACACGCCATATAACCGATTATTTAACTCATGTAATCGATTAAATCAATCTGATAATCGATTAAAGTGTTCAACACAATTTATGGACATGAGCAATGAGCAAAATAATCGATTATTTCGTCTTGTAATCGATTAAGACAAGAAGCTTCAAAATATCAAAATACACTATGTAATCGATTACGATCTTTGGTAATCGATTAAAGCAGGAAGCTTTATAAAACAGAATGAACTATGTAATCGATTACGATATGTGGTCATCGATTAATGCAACAAATCTTATGTGAATTTACATATAGTGTAATCGATTACTAAATTTGGTAATCGATTAAGACAGGAAGATAACTTTTTTATATAAGCCTGTGTAATCAATTATTATTCCTTGGTAATCGATTCTTCCAGCACTGCTTGAAATCATGTATAGTAATGTAATCGATTACTACCCATTGGTAATCGATTAAAGTGTTCATTAAGGCAGTTAATATGGAAACAAAGGTCAAATAATCGATTATTCCGATAGGTAAGCGATTACATTGTTCTTGAAAGCTTTTCCAGAATGAACTAAGAACAAAATAATCGATTATACCTTTAATGTAATCGATTAAAGCAGTACAAATTTTTTTTTTCCAAAAACCTTTGATTCAAATTAAAACCTTAGTTAAATGTTAAAAGCTTTGTTTGATTTTCATGAAAAACACTTAGTTAAATCAATGAATGAATGAATGAATTCATGGATCAATCAAATAGCTTTCCTTTTACATAAAATTCCAAGTCTTCAAGCATGTTGAAAGCTCAAAACTAATCTTGTATCAAAGACTTCCAAACTTCATGAAGCTCCCACTGTATTCAACAGAGAACAACAAAATTAAAATAAAAAGAACTTACAAGGATGAAAATGAACCACAAAACACTTTTATTGCACTTTTTTCTTTTTCTTTACATGTACTTCTTTTTCTTTGAACTTTTTGCTTTTTGTACTCTTCCTATTCTCTTTGTTTCATTTTCTTTTTCTTCCTTTATTTTTTTTCAAATCAAAAGAAAATGAAATGACAAAAATAAATGAACTTTCATGAAAAACAAAATACAAATCCCTCACACTTGTTTGAAACCCACTCCCAAAACAATTCCAAGGCCCCTTTTCTCCCTAAAGTTAGGACAACATGATTTTCCACTTTTTGGCTTGTAATGAGCTACAAAAATGAAAGAAAAGGTTAAAGGCTCAAAGAGGGTGACAATGGATATCAATGCAAGGTAGGTTTATTTGGCTAGTTGCTAAAAGAAAAAAGGCCTAAATCATTTCAATCAATGCATGTGCAACAAGGAATGACAAAAGAGGCAAGGCAAAACCTAGAGTAATCTAGAACAAGGGTGAAATCACACATGAAAGAACATGAATGGAATAATGCGATTCATACACAAAGCCCAAAACTCACAAGGCATAATTCTGTCACACTTGAGCCACCTGAAATCTTATTTTCCAAGCCTACTTATTACTTCAACAATTGCAACAATGATTCACATCAAGCACGAAACCTCTGAATCCAACAAAAATTCATACATTTCTCACAATTTATACAAGTTAGAAAACCTATGAAAAATATGAAAAAGTATCTAATTTCAACAAAACAAAAAACAACAATTGCAAAATGTTTTATTTTCTATTTATTTTCTGTATGTAAAAATAGAAAAAATAAAACAAAAATAGAAAACAGACAAAAACAAAAAATAGACATAAACAACAAACAATTAAATAGAACAAAAATAGATACAAACTCAAAAACTAAAGCAGAATACAGAAACAGAAAATAACCACAAATACAGAAAATAGATAAAACAACAAACAGAGAAAACAGATTTTGTAAATCCTTCCCCCCACACTTGAAATGCACATTGTCGTCAATGTGAGTATGCGATGAAATGCAATCAAAGAGACAACATATAAAATAAGGGAAAAGAAAACTCTTCAAGTGGCATTCAAGGCACATCATCACATAAAATTGACAAGACCAAAGATAGGTTCGCCATAGGCTCCTCTTCCACTTGAGGGCTCTCATGAAAAAGTTTGAATTGGTGACCGTTCACTTTGAAGACCTTACCGGTAACTTTATTTTTAATCTCAATTGCACAATGGGAAAAAATTTAGTTATAACAAAAGGTCCATCCCATCTAGATTGAAGTTTACCGAAAAAAGCTTGAGGAGAGAGTTAAACAAGAGCACTTTTTGGCCAATATGGAACTCCTTCCTAAGAATCCTAGAGTCATGAAACCTCTTCACTTTCGCCTTGTAAATCTTGGAGTTCTCATAGGCTTCTAAGTGGATCTCTTCAAGTTCTTGCAATTGAACTTCCTTTCCATACTGACTTCATCAAATGTCATGTTATAACTCTTCACCTACCAATAAGAAAGGTGCTTAATCTCCACCGGAAGGTGGCATGCCTTACCAAAAACCACCTTATAAGGAGATATCCCTAAAGGTGTTCAGTAAATGGTCCTGTGGGCCCATAGAGCATCTTCAAGTAGCTTGCTCCAATCCTTCCAGTTGGGTTGCACTACTTTCTGCAACACATGCTTGATCTCTATTAAAACCTCTGCTTGCCCATTAGTTTGGGGATGATAAATTAAAACAACTCTATACACAACCCAATACTTGTGGAGCAAGGATGTCATTGACCTGCTACATAAATGGCTCCCCTGGTCACTGATAATGGCTCTAGGTACACATAACCTGCAAAAATGTTAGATCTCACAATATCCACAACAACTTTAGAATCATTAGTTTCGGTGGCCTTAGCTTCAACCCATCTAGAAACTTAATCAACAACAAGCAAAATATATGAAAAAGCATGAGAAACAGGAAATGGACCCATAAAATCAATACCCTAAACATAAAAAATCTCACATAAAATAATGGGATGTTGGTGAAAATACAATGAACGCTAATCAAACAAACCAAGAGGGGGGGTGAATTGGTTTATATCAAAGATTAATTTTTTTTACTCAAAACAATTTGCAGAATTTGATAGATGGATCGTATCACTTAAAAACCTTTTAAAAAACAGAATCTTTCTTTCAACCAAAATCACCCTTGGAATTCAAGTAATGCTTGAAAATAAATCTTGTTAATAATTTCTTGATCACCCAAATCCTAACAATGAGAAATGAACAGAATTAGAAAAAAGAACATACTAATTTATACTAGTTCACCTCACAACCTTGGAGGCTACATTTAGTTGCTTCCAACCAACACTAGGTTAGAGTAATTACTATATCAAAGAATCTTTTTCAAACAGTTAACAAGTGACCTCTTTATCAACACTAGACAAAGATACAGATTCTAAATCCCTATTAGAATACAAATCACCATGATACCGAGAATCCTACTTAGAATCTCAACTTCTAGAGAACCTTAATCTAGCATGTTTGAAAAGAAACACAATGATATATCTCAATACAACAGAAATTATTAGAACATCTAAAAAGATAGGTTCAAGATAAACATAACCTGAGATCTTTCATGTATGAATGAATGAAATGAAATGATATTACCACACTTTCCAGGTTGTAAAGAATAATAGCTTAGAATCACAATCTTGAAAACCTTCCTTTTTTAAAACATCTTCTCTAAAAATCCTCAGAAATCTTGACCACATGATGACTACCAAGACATGAATGCTTGGCTCGGATCGTTTCCGGATTGTAATCTTCAAGACTCCATGAATTAGGGTTTGAAATTCAAATAGAAAAATGGAGAAGATTAAGGAATGATTTAGAATGATTCCACGATCCCCAATCGGAATGATAAGTCGGAGGAGGATTCGCCACAAAGGAAAGCTTCCTTGATAAGAATCAATTTGGTCTCAATCAAGAACCAACAAGAGGCTAAGTTATCAATTTAAGCAAAAACTCAATTTCATTAATCAAAAGTTAACCGAAAATAGCAAAGTCCGAGTATTTATAGGGCTAGACCTCTAATAAACCCCCTAAAAATGTAGGTTTGGGCCTATTTACGGAAATATCAAATCCCATTACATGAAAACAACAAAAGGAAAGCTGCAGTACCATTTTAAATGAAAATAATCGATTAAAATGAAGCATAATCGATTAAAACAGAGCGTTTCAGCACTGTGTAATTGATTACAGCAACGTCGTAATCGATTACAACAGATAAATAATCGATTACAGCAACGAAATAATTGATTAAAATAGACAGACAAACAGATAGACTTACAGACATCATTTGCATTTTAATCGATTACAGACACATTTAATCGATTAAAACAGACAACAAATGTTTATTACAACAGACAAGACTTTTTTGATGTGTTTTCATTGAATTTGGTGTGCCTCTTCATGCTTATCCACAAGATATAAGGCATTTTTGATGTGGTCTTGAAGGGTTTGAGTTCTAGCTCTTGTCATGAGTCCTTTAAAGTTAATCAAAGGAAGTTCTTCAACTCCTTGACCTTGAGCTTGGCTTTGGACCTTGTTATTGAACCCTTCATGGAGTGCTTCTAGGACTTCATGATCCTTGGATAGTCCTCTATCATCCCCTCCTTTTTGAAAAGAATCTGTGCTCGGATTTGCATTCAAAACACCTACATCACAAAAAGAAAGATCAGTGACATTAAAAGTAGAGCTCACTCCATACTCACTTGGCAAGTCAATCTTGTAGGGATTGTCATTAATCCTCTCAAGGACCTTGAAAGGTCCATCACCCCTAGGTTGGAGTTTAGATTTCCTTTGGAAAGGAAACCTATCCTTCCTTAGATACACCTAAACGCAAACTCCGGGATCAAATACCATGGTCATTCTTCCCTTGTTGGCATGTCGAGCAAATTGCTCCATCATCTTCACAATATGATTTGGCACCCTTCCATGGAGATTCCTAAGAAAAGTGGCTCTAGAAAGCCCATTTTTACTCAAAATAAAAGAATCATTAGGTAAGGAAATTAAATCAATAGGAAATAATGGGCTTACCCCACAAAGAGAAAAATAAATGGTAGAGTGGATTACCCCATCATCAAGTCTAGGATTAGAATGTCGATACCTTATGGTGATATTGTTGATGGGTTTACAATCCGTGCACAACTTCCACATGTTTTCTTTCTTTGGGACTAGGATGATTGACATTGCATGTGCGCTCAAGCTTTTCTTCACCCATCCTCCTTGCAACAACTCTTCAACCGGCTTTTGAATCTCCTTGGTCTCTTTCGGATTACTCAAATAGGTAGTGCTATTAGGAAGTAAAGCTCCCGGAACAAGATCAATTTGATTCTCAATTCCTCTTAAAGGAGGCAAGCTATGGGGTATGTCTTGTGGAATGACATCCTCAAACTTCTTTAAAAGTGTATCAAAACCTGGAGGCAAGTCAAAGGAACCAGAAGACAAGCACAAATAATTTGGAATGAGTAAATACATTTGTTGTCTAACTAGCATCACTTTTTTTACCGCCATAGGTTTGATGAACAAACCTGGTTTTACCACTAATTGTTTTTCACTCTTTTTTTTCTATTTTCTTGGGTTCTCTCTTATCAATCTTGTTGCCATCTTTTTCTTTCTGGATTTTCTTTCTCAAAGGACTCTTTTCTTCTTTAATTTTCTTTTCTTTTTCTCTTTTCAATCGCATTTTTATTTGATCCTCACACACCTCACTTGGAGACAAAGGTGAGAGGACTACCTTTTTACCTTTATGAAGGAAAGAGTATCAATTGGTGACCCCATTGTGTACCACATCTCTATCATATTGCCAAGGTCTACCAAGCAACACATGACTAGCTTCCATAGGAACCATATCACAAAGCACATCATCAACATATTTGCCAATGAAAAATGTAAGCAACACTTGCTTATCCACCACCAACTCACCATTGTCACTCAACCATTGCAATTTATAAGGTTTAGGGTGAGGGATAGTTTTTAAACCAAGCATATCCACTAATCTAATGCTTGCAACATTGGTGCAACTTCCTCCATCAATGATTAGAGAACAAACCTTTTCACTCACCAAGCATCTAGAATGAAAAATGTTTTCTCTTTGTGTATCATCTCTATCTTTGCACAAGCTACCCATGAGTCGTCTTACCATCAAAAGATCTCCCTCTTCCGGTTTAAGAAAACAATCATCCTCACCTTCACTAGTGGAACTATGAGAACTGCTAGAGGATTCACTATCCACCTCTCCATTTTCTAACACAATCATTGTCCTTTTGTTTGGACATTGGGATGCAATATGACCCTTACCCAAACATTTAAAACATTTAATTGAACTAGATTTATTAGAAGGAGAATGAGTAGTAGGATTAGGATTACCTATTGAAGACTTATTTTCAAAATGTTGGGAAGAAGAACCCTCCTTCTTGGAAGTGTCCTTATCCTTCCAAGATGAATGACCATATGAAGACTTTTTGTAGGCTTGTTTTCTCTTCAATTGTTGCTCCACTTTCATAGCTTTATGTATAAGTGTAAAATATGGGAACACTTCACACTTAACCAAGAAGGGGGGTGAATTGGTTAGTCTTGGTAATTTAAAACTTTTTGGATAATCAAAATCAGAGTTTTTGGCCCTTTTGGATCTTTATCACAAATACAACCAAGAACCTTTATCCAAGATCAACCCAAGACTTGTAATGCTTCAAGAAACAAGATATAAAACAGAATTCACAAAGAAAACAATCAAATATGCAGAATATAAATGAACACACAAGAATTATACTGGTTCACTTCAAACACTATGAAGCTACATCCAGTTTTCTTCTACTCAACACTAGAGTAGAGTTCCACTATTACAAATAATATTCTTACAAGAAAATACAAGCTTCTCTTTATCAACCCTAGATAAAGTTCAGAAGTCTAAAACACTATTAGACCCTTAGAAGCCAAAACCCACATTGAGAACACTACGCAGTTGTCCTTAGAGAAACACTATCTCTAACCTTGCAAGAAACCCACTTACAATAGAACTTCAAAAATAAAGATTCAACAGAAAGTTTACAACCACAAAGAGTAAGGAAAGAAATCACCTGATGATCCAAATATGATATGCATAAGGATGAAATACTAGGTTGAATGTAAACACAATATGCAGAAGAAGCCTTTCCTTAAGCTTTGTGAAGAATTGTCTTGCTTCACTAAATCCTAAAGACCCATAATGGTTGTGATGGAAGCAAGAACTTAAGAACCTAGAAAATTCACTTTGTGAAAGCTTAGAATGTCTATATAATGCTTAGAAGTCGAAAACTCAAGTTTTTTTTTTAAATCAGAAAGGCATGGGTTCTATTTATACTAAAAACTGTAACCGTCGTAATCGATTAAAAGCGCTCCAGTAATCGATTGTTTAACATTTGTAATCGATTATACACGCTCCCGTAATCGATTAAAGTGTTCATAGCAAGTTTTGGGTTACAGCAACGGGTCATTTAATCGATTATCTCGACGTGTAATCAATTACTCCAGAAGGCTTCTAAAATCAGTTTGTACTAAGTAATCGATTACAATAATCGGTAATTGATTAAGACAGACATTCTAAAAATCATGTTTGAGTAATGTAATCGATTACAACAAATGGTAATCGATTAAGACAGACTAAGTGCAAAACATGAAATGAACTAAGTAATCGATTACAATGGATGGTAATCGATTAAGGCAGTGTGATCACTTTTTCTAAGTATGAAGTGTAATCGATTACGGATCGGTGATAATCGATTAAACCAGTCACTAAGGCAGATTATCAGTGTGCTAAGTTGAAATAATCGATTAACCCGAAGATGTAATTGATTAAATTGTTCTTGATATTTTTCCAGAAAGCTTGAAGAACAATATAATCGATTCTTTGTATATATTAATCGATTAAACCAGTTTAGGGCTATTTCACAAAAAAACACTTAGCTTCTTTTAAGTTTCAAAACAATTACTTAATGCCTTTGTGATGTGATGCTAAGATGCTTATGAATGGTATGAATGCAGTGACATGAATCATCAGAATTCTTTCTTTCCTTTTACAATTAATCACAAGCTTCTCTTCAAGCCGTCAAGCATGTTGAAAGTCAAAACACTTCCAAGTCTTCAAATTGCTTCAAGCTTCAAGTAGCTCCCCCTCAAATCAACAATAAGTTCATCCATGGTGTTGTAAGTTTGAAGCTCCACAACATCTTGAATGTCCCTATTCAAGCCATTCAAAAATCTAGCCATTGTAGCCTCATTAGTCTCCTCAATGTTTGCTCTTACCAAAGAAATCTCCATCTCCTTGTAATAATCATCAATACATCTATTTCCTTGATAGAGTCTTTGTAATTTGTTATGCAAATCCCTTATGTATTGAGGTGGGACAAATCTCTCCCTCGTGATTCCTTTCATTGTCATCCATGTGTTCGATCTATGTCTCCTCAATCTTCCTCTTTCCATTTGCACTTGATTCCACCAAGCCATGGGATACCCTTCAAATTCTAAGCTAGCCAACTTCATTTTCTTTTCTTCACTAAAATTGTGACAATCAAAAACTTGGTCAACTTTTATCTCCCAATCAAGGTAAGCCTCTAGATCATTAGTACCTAGAAACTTGGGAAGTTTGAATTTCACATCTTCCATTCCATCCCTATTCCTCCTAGGCCTATACCTTTTACCATCATCATAGGCATCATCACTCCCTTGAGAAGAACGAGGTGACCTATGATATCTCCTTCTCTCCATGTCATATATTCTTCCACTCAACTCATAATTACTTCTTTGCATTTCATCAAAATATGCGTCCATCCTTCTTTCAACATTTCTTTGCAACCTATCCATTTGCTTATCCAATGAAGTCATTAACATAGCGGTTCTAGGTGAAGGTGAATCACTATTGTAACACCCTGAAATTTCAAAAACTATGGTCAAAATATTATATGAATTATTCTTGCATAGCTATTGATGTAAGTATTAGGTTATGAGAGATTGAATGGTCTATATTTAAATTATTTGGGTGAAATATCAATTAGAGACATTAAGGAAATGTTTGACCATATTACCCTTTCCTTAAATCAGAAATTACAGAAATGCCCTTAAGGTGAAAATGACGATAATGCCCCTGGATATTTTTGAAAATTACAAAAATGCCCCTAGATATTTAGTGAGATATTTTAAGATGGAAATTATATAAATACCCTTGGATATTTTGGAAATGACAAGAATACCCTTAGATATTTTTGACTAGATATTTTATGGTGGAAATGACAAATATGCCCCTAGGATGAATGATGAATTTACCATAATGCCCTTCAGGCCAAAAATGACCAGATATCCTTAGAGATTTTTTTGTGAGAACCTGATGAAATTACAGAATACTCTTGACTGGCAGAATATCAAAATAGTTTGTGAGAAGAAACTCTAGAATAAAATTTCTATGAATTTTATAAGGTAACAACTTTGAAACATTAGTCAGAAGAATTCAAGTATTGGAAAAATATGGAAAAATAATAAATAGAATCTATAGAATTTTCTCTAAATTGTGGGGTGTCAAGATTTATTTAATAAAATGGTTTAGTAATTTTGATAATAAAAAATAGTACAGACCAATCAGAATTAAGATAAAAGCAGTCTTGTATGCAAGGTTGTGTATCACTCTGCTTGTAAGTAATTTTAACTGTCATTGAAGTCAATTTCTGGAGATCTCTAGAGTTCTATTATTTCATATTATCTTTAGGTAGAAGAGTTTAAATCAAACTTGACTTCTTACTATAAAATACCATGTGTAAAGCCACAAGGAAGTGGATTTTTCTTCATCATCAAAAATGACATATATACACAAAATAACATAAAATGAAGCAAGATTACTCTTCCTCTTCCTTCTCTAAAGTCCACGTGAAATGCTAGAAGTGTGGAGAAGATTTAAGAGCTTGGACACTTGTAAAGCAAGAAGAATGGTGAAGATTCAAGAGCTTGGACAAGTGTAGGGACACTTGTAAAGTGGTGGCCAAGTGGAAAGGTAAGTCATTATGGTTTATGAGATATTTTTCTATAAAGTAAAGAGATAATAATGAATCAAGTTAAAACCCAAAGGAATAGGAAGAAACTAAGTTAGGACATAATGAAACAAGGAAAAACTAAGCTAGAATGAAACTAAATTAGTTAGGAAGGGCCAAAATGTCCTTGAATAATTAATTATTTTCCAATTACTATATAAAGGGTAGTGGGGACCTTGCTTGGAAATCACTTTCAAGACATTCCTTCCACTAACACCTCACGTGAAGTATCCTCCCACATCCCTTTCATCCTTTCATTTTCAAAAGCTTAAATCAAATAGAAAAGACCCCACCATCATAAAAAGAATCACATGTAGAAGAGCTAGCTAGGAAGAAGTAAACAAGCGTAGCAAAAAGGTTATAAGGTATGTATAGGGAGGTTTATGCTAAATATAGTTTAAGTATTGCTTTTGTTCAAATAAGTATTTATAGAATCTTATTTATTTCTATGGAAAACAAAGCTTGCACACCATGTGTTTGATGAATTGTTTCAAAGAAATAAAGATAGTTTGAGTGTGTCTTGTTCAAATAGATGTTTGAAGTTCATGTGTTGTTGAGTGTTTCTATGAATTTCTATGAAATTCATGTGTTGCTTAGTGTTTCATGAATCCTTATGAACTTCATGTGTTTCCATGAATTTTCTATACAAGCTGAGTTTTATACTTGAATTCTATTGAATTTCTGAGTAAAGTATGAAATTGAAGACTGATGCTTAAAATAAAAATGAGATGATAAAGAAATTATACATGAAAGTGAACCAGTCTTATATGTCTCATATGCATATGCCTGACGGGGGTTAGTCTGCGTTATTTGCCTCAAGAGGAGGTGTGTTAGATAGCTACAGGAACTGAGTTCGAGCGTTCAGACAAAAGGAGTCTGAGCTGGGGGGGTAGCTGGTAGTGGGGAAATTACGCCACCCATGATGATCACATGAAGTGTGGGTGAGAATCCTGTGCAACACTGTGGTACCCTGACTGATCGTTTCAGTTCTGTGCCACGGGGATGGGGCTATCTTGACTGTTGGTACCAAATAATAAGAGTTCAAGAGAATCATGCATCATGATAAGAGTCTAAGAGAATCATGCATCTTTGAGGATGTTATTATGAATATCTTCATATTGAATATATTTTTATTGCTTAAATTATGTTTATCATAAACTTACCCTGTATTTTTGTGTCTGTGGTTGACACTTGCCATGACCCCAATTTTATTTGGGTGAGCAGATGAACAGTAAAAGAGGATTGGCAAGCTGATGTCTGAGGAAAGGATTTTGTTAAAGATGCTTAGTTGAAGGTGTTTGTTGTAACAAAATATTTTAGTGATTTGTACCATGTAATAGAACTAATATCAGTCTGTATTTTATTTTACATCATGTCAGACTTATAAATACCAATCAGCGACGAAAATCTTTTTAGCAATTATTAGCAAACGTTGATTTGATATTTTTAAGCAAGTTAAAAAGAATTTTCATTAAGAATTAATAAATAACAAGATGGTAAATTTGAGGCGTTACAACTATCGCCATTGGACACCATTGCTACAAGAAAAAGGTGAATAAAACAAAACAATAATGTACCTCACCACTCACTAAGTGTTTACACTCGTGTTTCACACTTGAAAGACTTTTCCTCTAATGTTCACTCTTGTCTTTTTCCACTCTCTAACTCTTTGTCAACTCTTGAAATTTAACCAAAGATTCTAATTCAATGAATATCCAAAGTGAAAGATGAAACAAATCCAAGCTCAACTTAAGATGTCAAGGAAGAAAGAAAACTCTAAGACAAAACCTTGGAATT
>PYAF01005293.1:13774-26102 GCA_007407185.1 Glycine tomentella | reverse complement strand
ACTTAAGATCTAAATGATGCAATGCTTGTATGATGAATGAATGATATGCAATCAATACTTGGATCATCATAATGCTTTCTTTTCCTTTTACATTTTAATCACAAGCTTCAGTCCTCATTCTTGAGTCATGTTGAAAGCCAAAACTTCCAACTCTTGATCATTGCTTGATTCTTCAAGTTGCTCCCCCTCAATTCAACATATTCAATAAAAGAACAATGTGCATGGAAGAATCTGTTCATGTAATTTGTGATGAGTTTAATCCCTCTAAAGAGGAAAAGAAGTGTGATATAGATGTAGGTCCAATGGAAGAATTTATTCAGCTAAATGATTCCTTAATTAAAGAGAAAGGAGAACCAAGTGCTGAAATAAAACCATCAACTCCTGTTCAAAAGCCTAAAGATTGGAGAACAACAAGAGATCTCTCAGTTGACAACATCATAGGTGAAGTTTCAAAGCGAGTATCTACTAGTTCTTCATTAAGAAACCTATGTTGTAATATGGCTTTTGTTTCTCAAATTGAACCTAAGAATATTGATCAAACCTTACATGATGAACATTGGATGCATGCCATGCATGAAGAGTTAAATCAGTTTAAAAGAAATGAAGTTTGGGAACTTGTTCCTAGACCATGCTCTCTCGAACCTATTGGTACAAAATGGGTTTTTAGAAATAAACTTGATGAAAGTGGAATCATAGTCAGAAATAAAGCTAGATTGGTTGCTAAAGGTTACAACCAAGAAGAAGGCATAGACTATGAGGAGACTTATGCTCCAGTTGCAAGATTGGAAGCCATCAGGTTATTGCTTGCTTATGCATGTTTAATGGATTTCAAACTCTTTCAAATGGATGTTAAAAGTGCATTTTTAAATGGATACATTGAGGAGGATATATATGTTGAACAACCTCCTGGTTTTACTGATTTTAAACATCCAAACTATGTTTTTAAACTCAAAAAGACCCTTTATGGTTTGAAGCAAGCTCCTAGATCATGGTATGAAAGGCTAAGCAAGTTTCTGCTTGAACTATCTTTCACAAGGGGCCATGTTGACAAAACCTTGTTCATCAAAAGGCATAAGAATGATATCTTATTGGTTCAAGTTTATGTTGATGATATAATCTTTGGTTCAACTAACCATGTGCTTTGCAAGGAATTTTCTGCTACTATGCAAAAGGAATTTGAAATGTCAATGATGGGAGAATTAACATTCTTTCTTGGTCTTCACGTGAAGCAAATGAAGAATGGAACATTTCTCAATCAATCAAAATATTGCCTTGAAGTAATCAAAAAGTTTGAAATGGAGAAAAGTAAAGATGCTGCAACTCCTATGGCTACCTCAACCTATCTTGATTCAGATGAAAGTGGAAAGAAGGTTGATGAGTCAAAATACAGAGGAATGATTGGATCTTTGTTATACTTGATAGCTTGTAGACCTGATATAATGCTAAGTGTTTGCTTGTGTGCAAGATATCAAGCAAATCCCAAAGAATCTCACCTTACAGCAGTCAAAAGGATCCTCAAGTATCTCAAGGCTACACCAAAAGTTGGTCTTTGGCATCCCAAAGGTGCTTCAATTAATATTATTGGATATTCTGATTTTGACTTTGCAAGTTGCAAGTTAGATAGAAAAAGCAAAAGTGGCACTTGTCATCTTCTTGGAATTTCATTGATCTCATGGCATTGCAAGAAACAATCTTGTGTTGCTTTGTCAACTGCTGAAGCTGAATATATCTCAACTGGAAGTTGCTATGCACAAAGCCTATGGTTGAAGCAACAAATGCAAGATTTTGGAGTTGAACTGAAAGAAATACCTTTGCTATATGACAACACAAGTGCTATTAACATCTCAAAGAATCCAATAATGCATTCAAGGACCAAGCACATTGAGATAAGGCATCCTTTTCTCAGAGATCATGTTCAAAAAGGTAATATCAAAATTGATTTCATTGATACTAATAATCAATTGGTTGATATCTTTACCAAACCATTAGCTAGAGATAGATTTTATATTCTTAGAAACATACTAGGAATCTTGGATGAATCTAATCTCTCTTAGCTTGATTGTGTTGATACTTTGTTATATGCCTTTTCAAGTGAATTACTATGTACAATGAATCACTCATCACAAAAACTTAGAAATTTCATGTCATGCTGCATAAAGTTTGCTATTCCTGATAAAAGCTCTGTAATAATCAATTAAGGGTCGGATTAATCGATTATAATCATTAAAATCCTCATTAAGATTGGAAATTAAGCTTATGTAATCGATTACATCACCATTATAATCAATTATTTGTTCATTATGAAAATTAAGCTTTTTCTGTAATAATCGATTACTAATCGGATTAATCGATTACAATGATGAAAATCAAATTTTTTCAATATCAGTAATCTCTGGAATAATCGATTACATGTCAGGATAATCAATTACACAAGCAAAATTGTGTTTTTGGAAATCAATACTTCTTGTGATAATCGATTAAAACAAGGAATAATCGATTACACATTGTCTTCAACCTCTAGATGGTTATAAAATAATCGATTACTTTACAATAATAATCGATTATTGTGTGTGATATTTGAGTTTCTGCATATGAAATAATCGATTACACAAGGATTATAATCGATTATTTGAGGAGTTACTACAAAATCTAACAGATTCTCTTGGAAGTTGAAACTGCCCAACTCCCACCAATTCAAATTTAAACCTTCTGCTGTGATTTAATTCGTTCTAACAGCTAGTTTATTCAAATTTCAAAAGCTTGGAGCCTAAAATCCTCTATAAATAGAACCTTTGCTCCATGACAAAATCACCCCAATCTCTATCTTCTCTCTCTCTAAACCTTTGTTTTTTCTGTGTTTAGAATCCTTGTTAGTATGTCTACCTCTAAGAGAACCAGAATCCCTAAGAGAAGAGTAGGAGAATCCTCTAACCCCCCCTCCTCCAAATAGGCTTGACCTTTGGTTTAGCAATGAGAAAGACTGTATGACCTACCTTTAATTCAATGCAACCAAACAAGTTTGTCCTCCTAAACACTTAGAGCTTGATTGATTTATTAGGGAAGGATTTCAATTCCCAACCTTCATAGAAACCCAGGGTCTTAGAAAACTTGTTGAGTTAAAGGGTACTTTCTACCCTGAGTTGGTTAAGGTGTTCTACACTTATGCCAAGGGATCCATGGATGGGACATTAAGGTCTCAAGTCAATGGAGTTCCTATGGAGATAACCCATGAGGTGTGGGAAGCAATGGCTAGCATCTCCTTTGAAGGAGAAAGGAAGTTTGATGAAAATCCTAAGGGCTACAACAGGATTGAGACATATAGGGACATGCTTAGTGATCCCAACATGAGATTGAAAACTAGATTAGGAACTGGACCTATGACCCATGAGGATAGGCTACTGCATTATATAATCACCTATCCTCACCCCTAGAGTGACAAACCATGCCCAAGCAACTGATGAGGACCTACAACTAGTGTATGGTCTGAAGAATTCAATTCAGATGAATTGGATTCTCATCCTTGAAGAGATTATGTTAAAATCCAAAAGGCTTGTCAACTACCCATTTCCATATGTTGTTCTTGTGTCCAGATTCATATAATACTTTCATATTGATGTGTTAAATGAAGTAGTGAACAACACTAATTCTAGCAATAGCCTCATCAAGGACAAGCATCTCAATAAGCTTGGTATGGTGAAGACACCACAAGGGTGGCAAATGGCTGGTCCACAACCAGTACTTGAAAATCCTGTTGTTGTTGGTGCTCAAGAAGAGGTTGCTGTTGAAGAAGAAGAAGAAGAAGATGATGGTCAACCTCTCTACACCCAATTTGAATCCCTAATGCTTTAGAAGATGGATGGCCTGATTACTATGCACCATGATTTTAGGGCTGAAACAAGTTCAGCTTTAGAAGGCATTAAGAATAGGCTAGATGACATTGAAGCAAGCCTTCTGTTTGATGAGTCTGAATCATTTTAGACTTTTCATTTTCTGTTCTTATGTTTTTATTTTTTTTTGTTTTTTTTAAAGCTTTGTACTTGGTTCCCTTTATGATTAATATATTCAATTTCTATTTCTCCTTGCATTATTCGCTGTGCTTTACATATTTGTTACTTTGATAAGACAAATAGGGGGAGAAATTGATTGATTTGGTAGTGCTCTGCATCATACTCTGTTCTACCCTGTTTTAGTGCACTATTTTTGCCTAAATCTCGAATTGAATGGATTAACAAATTTAGAGGGAGCTAAGTGTAACATCCCAAAATTTTTAAACTACAGTTAAATATTAAAGCAAGTATTAGGCAAATTGATGCTCTATATTTGAAGGATTAGGATGAAATATCAATAAGAGATATTACAGAAATTTTTGAAGAGAAAAGACCATATTACCCTTTCCGTAAATCAGAAATGACAAAAATGCCCTTTAGGTCAAAATGACAAAAATGCCCCTGGATATTCTGAAAATTACAAAACTACCCTTAGATATTTTGGAAGGATATTTTAGAAGGGGAATTTACATAAATGCCATTAAATATTTTGGAAAAGACAAGAACACCCTTAGATATTTTGAATAGATATTTTTATGATGAAAATAAAGAATACTCTTAGATAACAGACTATTGGAATAGTTTGTGACAGGAAGCCATAAGTGGAATAAGGCTTTCTTAAGCATCAAAGGGTATAAAAAGAATAAGACTTTTGTTCCCATCCCTAGGTATATAGAGTAGGTGAAGATGTCAAGTTATGGGGAGATTGTTTGAATTGCGTGCAATGGAGTGATTCTGCATTTAACCTGAAAACCTATTTTAGTAAAATTATCATTATAGATTGATTAACCGTTGGATCTTCCTCATATTGTAAAGCAAGATTCCTAGCCCATATATCTAACTTTTGACCGTTGGGATTGTCTAAATAATGTCTGAAACGTGATAAATTAATTTTTTACTAAGACAAAAAATTCTAGAAAATGGGCTGCTCGCCCAGGCGAGTGGAACAGGCAATTTTTGGTCGCCTGGGCGAGTGAAGGCGGTGCTGAGCATGTATATAAAGCTCCCAAGGCACGAAAATTGAGGAATCAAGCCTCCCAACAGTCCCAAAGCTTCAACTCCCTCCATCACCCTTCCACTTTCAAAGAACAAAAACCCTAGCATTTTGAACCCTCACGGGAGATCTAGGAGCTTTTAGGAAGAAGTTTATCAAGCTTTTAGGAAGAGAAACAAGGTATGTATGGGGGTGTTTATGATAGCTTAGTTTGAATATTACTCCTTGCTTTATTTGATTATGTCTTGCATTCTAGGTGTTTGATGAAATTTCTCAAAGAATTAAGGATAACTAGATACATGGTTATTTGATTAAAACTTGTTTAGTAGTATATGTTGTTATACTTTGATGTTGGCTGAAAATCTTTTATGTTTCTTTAAGTATCTATGGTTACTTTGATGCTAAAACTTTGTTATGTCCTTCATTGAAAGTGTTGTGTAAATCTTTGAACAAATCTGTTGGAAGCATGCTTATTATATGGGATTTTTGTTAAGTAAATATAACTTTCTTTCAAGTATTTTATAGAATCACATTTTTTATATATGGAACATAAGAAGGTTTCAAAGAAATCCAAATTGGTTATGTGGTGGAATCCGTGTAGTTGTGCATAATTTTATGAAGTTTTATGTGCTTGTTGGAAAATGGTACACATGTTGTTAAATGAGCCTTTTCCTTGTACTGTGAAATATACAAAGTTTGTGTGCTGATGAGTGATTCTATATGATTTGATAAAGCTAAAATATGGCTTGGTATCTTGGAAATCTATATGAAATTTAAGTGATTTATGATCTTGATGATGATAAATGAGCTAAAACGTGTATTATGTTGGTGATGAGGTGTTGGAATCCTTGCGATAAGTGTTGTAATTATATATGGATTCCATGAGTTTTGTTGAGCTTTAAAGTGTATGTGATATGAGAACTTGAGAAATAAAGTAATAATGAAGAGTAAATAATAATAAAAGCAAGCCATGCACATTCATATACATTTTATACCTCAAAGTGGAGGAAATTATTTAACCCCTCAGAGTGGAGGGAGGTTTCACTAGAGTGGGTGAAACTATGTTGATTATGGTACCATTTAAACCCTCAGAGCAGAGGGATGTTCCACTGGAGTGGGTGGACTATCTAAAAGCTGGGATCTCAGTCATGCATCATATAAAAAGATGAGCATGCATCTCATGCATCGCATAATGGGTATGTATGATGTTCTGTATTGTATATTGTATCTATTGTGTGGTTTTTATAATTAAGGTTTATCCCTCTATGTTTATATATGTTTTATTCAAACTATGTTTGTCATAAACTTACCCTATGTTTGTGTCTGTGGTTGACACCTGTGATGACCCCAATTCATTTGGGCGAGCAGAAAAGCAGTGGAGCTGTGATGGATTTTGAAGAGAAAAGAAAGAAGATGTCTTATAAAATGATTTGTAATTTGAACTACAACGTTTAATTAGTTGTATATTATGTGGATTGTGGATTGTACTATGGACTGTATAATATTTCAATTTGTGTTGATGGATTGTATTTGTATAAACCGTGGTGAGGGAAAGTCGCTTACGTTACCAATGAATCACAAAGGTTGCAAGCAAAGCGAAAAAAAAATTTCATAAAAAAATATCTAAATAAATTTTAATACAAAGCGAACACTAGATTTCATCTAAAGTCAATGAAGCACGAGAGAGTAAAAGAGAGGCGTTACACTAAGTGTTAAAAACTAACTACTTAAGTAAGAAATAAATGTAAATGAATGATTGATCAAACAACAGATACTTTAACACTTGATCTTGGCAAAAGAGTTTAAATTGTTTGCAGGTTTGCAAAGCTCAAAGTTTGTTTTTTCAAAATTGGTTCCTTCAATTAAACTTCAAGTCCAACACTTAATCAATCAAGAATTAGGCATGTTCAAAGCCAAAAAGGGGGAGATTGTTGATATAGGGGGAGCTTTATGAAGAATGGAAGCATATGATTCAAGTTTGGTTTTGAGCTTTTCAACATGCTTGGATGCCTTGAAGTTATAATTGATTCAAGTGTAAGAGAAAGGTTAATCTGGTGATCCATATTATGCACTCATTCATTCATTCATTCACTTAAAAGTTTTTGAAAGTAAATAACAAAGATTTGATAATTTGGTTAAGGTTTCAATCCAGGTGACAGGTTTTTGGAAAAATGTTAAGTTTCACTAGATTAATCGATTACTTAAGGTAATAATCGATTAATATGTTCTTTATTCAATCTAGAAAATATTTTATGAACATTATAATCGATTACCTATCGGGATAATCGATTATTTGATACTTGTTTGAATTGAAACTACTTTGTTAATGAATTTAATCGATTACTTAAGGATCGTAATCGATTACATAGTTAAACATGTTTTAAAGCCTTTCTGTGATAGTCGATTACCACAGAACGTAGTCGATTACTTAGGCTTTATATGGAAAATCATTTTGGTGTTTTAATCGATTACCAAAGATTGTAATCGATTACACACTCAATTTGGAAATATATGGTTTCTGCTTTAATCAATTACAAAATAGTTTAATCGATTACATAGTGTAATTTGTAACTTTTAGAACTTCTGTTTTAATCGATTGCTTGATAATCGATTATTTTGCTCATTGCAAATCCCAGAATCATTGTTTGAACGGTTTAATCGATTACAGAGTAATTATAGTCGATTACATAAGAAAAATAATCGATTATTAGATGCGTTTAATGGATTACAATTAGTTACAAATTCTGTTATAAATAGGAATAGAGGCTGAGCTTATTTCACAACTTGATAATTCGTATTTCTGAGTATACATAAGCCTCTCAAGCAATTCCTAAGTGATTTTCTGAGTATTTTTTCTTCTTGCTTCATTTAAAACATGAATGGGTCTTTGAATGATTCTTGAGCAAGATTGTTTTAAAGATTAAGGAGAAGTATGTTATGAGTTTGATTTCTTCACAACCTGATTTGGTAATTCATATGCATTCATTCATTGGATCATCAAGTTACCTCTCTCCTTAATTGTTCTGTGTAAAATTCGTTTTGAATTTCTATGTAAAGTTACTATTGTAAAGTGGGTTCTTGCTTGTATCTAGAGAAGGGTTCTATAGTGTAAAGAACAAAGTAGTGTTCTCTAGTTCTTTGTCTCTTAGAATCTAATAGTGTTTTAGATTTCTGATCTTTATCTAGGGTTGATAAAGGGGAGATGTTGTAATTGCTTGTAAGAACTGGAAATTTTATAATAGTTGAACTCTAACCTAGTGTTGGTTGGAAGAAACTGGATGTAGCTTCAAGTTTTGAAGTGAACCAGTATAAATTGTTTGTGTGTTGTTTCTATATCTCAATTCTTATCTTATTCATTGATCTTTAATTCTTTGAGTCATATTCATTGTTCAACAAGTTCAGTTTTTGATCTATTGAATTCTTGGGTTGAGAAATTTGATTGTGTAAATTGATTTCTTGGTTTTGAAAGTGATAAAGATCCTGAAACTCTGATTTGAATTTGATTTTTAAAATACCAAGGTTTAACCAATTCACCCCCCTCTTGGTTATTGTGAAGTATTCCTATTATTTTTAGTAATCGATTACTTCGAAGTATAATCGATTATTCCAGTGATTTTGAATTTTATAAAAGGATTTTTAAGCTTATGTAATTGATTATTCCAGTGAGTTTGAATTTCTGGAAAAAAAATTTCATGAAGAATAATCGATTATCCTTTTACTGTAATCGATTACACAAGTACAAATATCATTCTAAATAGCTTTTTAAGTTCATTTAATCGATTAATTCATGGCTTAATCGATTAGTACAGTAAGATTATGAGTGTGAATAGTGATTATGCAGCATATTTGAGTTTGAATGATTTTGAGATTAATGGCCAATCAATGATGCAATTTCATGTCAATGAGGATATACATATCAAGCTAACACACACTAGATGAATCTAGTATCCCTAGTATGTTTCTAAGAGTGTAGAATCTATCTCTATCTAAAGGCTTAGTGAAAATATCAACTAATTGAAAGTTGGTTTCAACAAATTCAATTTTGATGTTACCCTTTTGGATATGGTCTCTGATAAAATGATGTCTGATTTCAATGTGCTTTGTCCTTGATTGCATGATAGGATTTTTGGATATGTTGATGACACTTGTGTTATCACACAACAATGGAATCTCCTTTATCTAAACCCCAAAGTCTTGAAGTTGTTGCTTCAACCAAAGACTTTGTGCACAATAGCTTCCAGCAGAAATATATTCAACTTCAGCAGTGGATAAGGCAACACATGATTGCTTCTTACAGTGCCAAGAGATCAATGAGCTTTCTAACATGTGACATGTTCCACTTGTACTCTTTCTATCCAATTTGCACCCTGCAAAGTCAGAATCAGAATATCCAATCAAGTTGATAGGTGTACCTTTTGGATACCAAAGTCCTACTCTTGGTGTAAACTTGAGATACTTGAGGATCCTTTTGACTGCAGTTAGATGGGATTCCTTGGGATTTGCTTGATATCTAGCACATAAGCAAACACTCAACATAATATCAAGTCTACTAGCAATTAAGTATAACAAGGATCCAATCATTCCTCTATATTTTGACTCATCAACACTTTTGCCCTTGTCATCTGTGTCAAGATAGGTAGAAGTTGCCATTGGTGTTAAAGCATCCTTGCAATTCTCCATTTCAAACTTCTTGATCATCTCTTGACAGTACTTGGCTTGACTAAGGAAAATTCCATTCTTTAATTGTTTGACTTGTAGTCCTAGTGTAACACCCCGTAGGCCTCCGACGTGTTATCATTAATAATATCAGATTAGCACATAGAACACAGTTTATAAAACTTAGCGGAAGCACATAATCGCTTTTCTTGAATCATTATGTATGGAATCACAAATATAAAGCATCTCACACACAACATACACCTATCACGCCCCTGCTGATCCAGTTTCTTATATCAAACATCATAAAGACAGATAACTACAAGACTTAGGCAGTTTGTCAAATATACACAAATATACTCAAATATACTCAGGGAAAGTCTCATATCATAACACACAATAGTCCTGTACAGACATATACATCAAAATAGAGTCAAAATAGAGCCTTCAAGCTCTCCATGCCGCTTCTCTGTCAAGCAGCCTAGTCTCTGCTGGGTCTCTTGCCCTGAGACTGGTCTTCTCTTCTAGCAAGGTCACCTGAAATCACAGAAAACCCCCACAAGGGGTGAGATAACATATCTCAATAAGCTCAGGGTCCTTGGGAAATCATTCCCACCCTGGCCCACAGATTCATAACACATAACAGGCAAACATATCACACATGGCCCCACTGGCCTGGCCCTCTGGCCTCATCATATCAAATCAACAACATAATTTCAGCACATGACAGGTGGCAGAGCTCCTCAATGCCTGGCGGAGCTCCTCAACGCCCTGACGGAGCTCCTCAACGTCAGTACATGTCATGATGTGGCAGAGCTCCTCAATGCCACGGGCGGAGCTCCTCAACGCCCAGAATACACGGCGGAGCTCCTCAATGCCGGTATTTATCTATTGGCCAACAGATATCTCAAGCACAGCACAATATAAGCACAGCACAATGTCAAATGCAGATGCATAATCTCAATACAACAATGTCACAACCAATGCATGCATCATGAATCATGACCACCACTCCCCAGGAGTGTGGTGTGCAACCAAAGCGGGAATTCATTCCCCAGAACACTGAACTTACCTGGTAAAGTCTCAGTCTGCGATTCCTCCCAGGTCTGTGGCTCCCGCCACCAACAGTCACAGAATCAATGCCTAATCAAGGCATAAGTAATTTCATATCAAAACAGTCCACAGGCATACAAGTTACAAAATATATCATAACAGAATTCCCCTATCCTAGGGTTCAAGCAAACTCAGCCTACACTAGTTTGCTCTCAGACCACTCAAGGTCCATCAGGCCGTATGCAAGCCATCTGAGTCATCCCAAACTCAGAGTATAGCCATCTGGCCTAGTTTCTCAGCTTTAACTCAATTATCATCAGAATGGACTGAGTTCCACTCAAAGTCTCATTCCATCAGCCCTTCAGGCTCAACATAATACTGTCTAAGGCTCTGGTATATCAACGGACAATCATAAGTGACCATTACACAGGCCACACAGGCAATTCAGAGCCAAAAACCAAAATCATCAGAATCAAAAACTGAAAGCTAATCCTTCATCTATTCTAAGCCCTGAACAATATCCTCTACAGGACCCTGAGCTAATTCTAGCCCCAGCTCATATGGGTCACTATTTACAGGAACCCCCAGAATCAAAATTAAACGGAGAAACTTGAGTCTCTTACCTCAGTGACGACTCAGAAGATCTCAGGACAGCTTCCTTAAGCTCTATTGTCCTTTCCAAGCCTTGAGTCTCGCCCACTCTCAAGTTCTCTGAGGTTTCTCTGTTGAGAATTCAAATTCTCACTCAAATGGGGTTTAAAACAAAAGGATGAAGGATTTCAGCTTTCTAATCGGTTCTAACAAAGTTATATGTCTCAAGAAGGTGTTTAGGCTAGTATATAAGGGCCTAGAAAGCTTGGTTCAACCATTAATGGAGGTTTGGCACAGGGGGAAGAAGGGAATCATTTTTCTTCCCCATTTTCGCGCTGTTCCTCTTATATAATAGACCTGCCCGCGATTCCGCGCGACCCGCGCCACCTTCCACGTGATCCGCGCCACAATGGCGGTGAACTGGCGCTGCCAGCGCCATCACCGCGCTAACTGCGTGAACCTTTCGAGACCTTTGGCGCTACCCGCGCCAAACTGGCGCCATCCGCGCCATCCTTCTCGGCCTTGTCACGCTATTGGTGTAACACCCCGTAGGCCTCCGACGTGTTATCATTAATAATATCAGTTTAACGTTTAAAACATAGTTTATAAAACTCAGCGGAAGCACAGAATTGCTTTTCTTGATACATTATGTATGAAACCACATCAACTCATCAAAGTCACACACAAAGCATAAAAGTACACCCCTGCTGATCCAGTTTCTCATAACACATAAACCATACAGACAGATATCTATCAGAAATAGGCAGATATATCACTATACCACAACTGTACTCGGGAGAATATGTCTCATAAACATATAAGAAATAGTTCTGTACAAATATCTACATCAGTACTCACACCTCATCGGGTGATACAAAAGAATATCAGCCCTCACAGGGTATACAGAACTATACAAATCATCAGGAGTACACACACTCCATCCCTTCTCAAGGGTACCATATATAAACAAAATAACCCAAAACTGAGC
>PYAF01005293.1:0-13674 GCA_007407185.1 Glycine tomentella | reverse complement strand
ACTTGCATTTTTAAGCATCTTTCAGAGGATTCTAAAGCATGATCATATTCCTTAACCCAAAAACTTAGATTCATGCTTAAACTAAGCTTAAACATATGCTTACGAATTCAAGCTATTACATTTGGCGCCATCAGCGCCAATCCTGGCGCCACCGGCGCCGCACCCTTAACAGGGTTTTCTGACCTGAATCCCCGCGCGACGAAAATAAAAGTCCTTACAATTGGCGCCATAGTTCACGCTAATAGCGTGAGTAGGCCGCATCAAAAATAGCTATCCAGGCACTTTCTGGCGCGATCCGCGTGGTATTGGCGCTATCAGCGCCACAGCCACTATGTCTGGCGCGATTAGCGCCAGACCTGGCGCGATCCGCGCCACACCCTTAAAAGGGTTTTTCTGATGCGAATCCCCGCGCGACACCGAGAATGAGGGTCCTTACATTCACCTCTCCTTTTTAGGAATTTTGTCCGCAAAATTCAGAAACATACCTGGTAGCCAACTCGGGATACATCTGTAACAGCTCCTGCTCCCGCTCCCAAGTTGCTTACACCTAGAAAGAATGAGGGTCCTTACACCTAGAAAGAATGTGAGTTCTCCCATCATTGACATCTCAAATTCACTCTACATTGATATTGAAAATTCTCTGCACATAGATTGATTAGTTGAACCAAAAATTGAAAATGAATGGAATACTTCAACACAACCAAGGGGGGGGGGGGTGAATTGGTTGAACCTTGGTAAATTAAAAATTTCAAATAAGAGTTTTTCCACAGGATCTTTATCACTTTAAAAAATGTTTCAAAACCAAGAATCAATATTCAATCAAATTCCTTTTTCAAGAAGAATTGAAAACAGAGTATAAATTTCTATGCAATGAAATTGATTCACAAACAAATCAATTAAGAGATGAATGGATGAGAAGAAAGATTAGTCACATATTTTTATACTGGTTCACTTCAAACACTATGAAGCTACATCCAGTTCTTCCACTCAACACTAGAGTAGAGTTCCACTATTGCAAAAATATTCTTACAAGCAATTACAAGCCTCTCTTTATCAACCCTAGATAAAGTTCAGAAGTCTAAAACACTATTAGACCCTTAGAGACCAAAACCCACACTGAGAACACTACTCAACTGTCCTTAGAGAAACACTATCTCTAACCTTGCAAGAAACTCATTTACAATAGACTAATCTTTACAGAAATTCAAATAGCAGTTTTACACCTTCAAAGAATAAGGAAAGATATCACCTGATAATCCAAGAATTTATGCACATGAATGATTCAACAGGTTGAATGACAGATTACTAACTCAATGCATTCCTTTCCTTATGCTTTGATGAACAATGATGCCTCACACTCTTGAATCAAACAATCATATGAATTTGTGAAGCCTAAGAGTGTTTAGTAACTCAGAAAATTCACTAATGAAAGCTCAAGAAGGTTTGTGATTGCCCAGAAATCGAAAATATCAAAAGTTACAAACCTCAGAATAATGGGTTCTAGTTATAACAGCTTTCTAACTGAAAATAATCGATTAAACCCGCTCCAGTAGTCGATTATTTAGCATATGTAATCGATTAATCCAAGACTGTAATCGATTAAAATGCTCCTAATGAGTTCTGGGTGTGAGCTATGAACAATATAATCGATTATTCCGTGAAGTAATCGATTAAACCAGTCAGGCATGATTTTCTAAATGCACTTTGTAATCGATTATCACGATGTGTAATTGATTAAGACAGTAGACTGTGTTTTCCTAAGCATGCATGTAATCGATTACCGATTTCTGTAATTGATTAAGCCAGAGAGTTTCATTTTTCATAAAAAGCCTGAGTAATCGATTAATTCGATATGTAATCGATTACAATGATCATGATTTGTTTTCTAAAGGCACGAAGAACAAAATAATCGATGTCATTAGCTTCGTAATCGATTAATGAAGTAAGGATTCATTTTTCCAAAAACTTTGCTAGTTGAAAACCTTACTTATAACCTGCCTTTATTTAATCCTTTTAATCTAACAATCCTAGATGAATGATTCATGCATGATATGCTCAATTGGATTTATCAGATCATAAACTTCCTTTTACATTAATCAAATTGGTCTTCAAGCTTTTCTTGGTACTTTGTCCTTGAGCATGTTGAAAGCACAAAACACTTGAGCCTTTGATCTTTGTTCATTGATGCCTGACTTCACTTGAATCAACAAAAATTATGTCATCTACATAGATTTGAACCAACAATATATCATTTCCTCTTTTCTTGATGAATAAGGTTTTATCAACTTGACCTCTTATGAAAGATTGTTCAAACAAAAATTTACTTAATCTTTCATACCAAGATCTTGGTGCTTGTTTCAAACCATACAAAGCTTTTCTTAACTTGAAAACATGGTTAGGATGTTTGTGATCAACAAATCCATGGGGCTGGTCAACATATATTTCTTCTTCAATGTAACCATTTAAAAATGCACTTTTGACATCCATTTGAAACAATTTGAAATTCATCAAACATGCATATGCTAGCAACAACCTAATGGCTTCTAATCTGGATACTAGAGCATAAGTTTCATCATAATCAATGCCTTCCTCTTGGTTATGTCCTTTAGCAACCAATCTAGCTTTGTTTCTTATTATGATGCCACTTTCATCCAGCTTGTTTCTAAAAACCCATTTTGTGCCAATAGGTTTATTATGAGTTGATACTTTAGGGACTAACTCCCAAACTTCATTTCTTTTAAATTGGTTTAACTCATCATGCATAGCCATTAACCAATGTTCATCCAGGAAAGCTTGATCAATGCTCTTTGGTTCAATCTGTGAAACAAAAGCCATAGTACAACAAAGATTTTTTAAAGAGGATCTAGTAGAAACTCCATTGGATACTTCCCCTATTATATTGTCAAGAGAAAGATCTTTAGTTGTCCTCCAATCTTTGTGCTTTTGTAAAGGTCTAGAATGTTCCAGTTCATCATTTGGTTCAGCCTTTTCTTTATTATTCAGATCATTAACTTGCAAGAATTCTTCCTTTTGTCCTGCATCATCATCACACTCCAAATTCTCTTTGAAAGGGTTAGTCTCATCACATACAACATGAACAGATTCCTCAACACACAATGTTCTTTTATTAAAGATCTTATAGGCTTTACTTTGCAAAGAATAACCAAGAAAAATTGCTTCACCAGCTTTAGAATCAAATTTGCCAAGAGAATCTTTACCATTATTTAATACAAAACACTTGCAGCCAAATGCTCTTAAATGAGATATGTTTGGTTTCCTTCCTTTGAATAGTTCATAAGGGTTTTTCTTCAAGATAGTCCTTATGAGAATCCTATTCAAAGTATACCAAGCCGTACTTACAGCTCTGCCCAAAAGTGCTTAGGTAAGTTTGTTTCATTTAGAAGTGTTCTTGTACCTTCCTCAAGTGATCTATTTTTCCTCTCCACAACACCATTTTGTTGAGGTGTTCTTGGAGCTGAAAAATTGTGGTTAATTCCAAACTCTTCACAAAACTTTTCAAAATGTTCATTTTGGAATTCTCCTCCATGATCACTTCTAATTAAAACAATATTACTAGCTTTTTCATTTTGAATTATCTTGGCCAATTTTCTACAAGATGAGAATGCATCACTCTTGGATCTTAAAAATAAAGTCCATGTATATCTTGAGTAATCATCTACAATAACAAGTCCATAGTGTCGCAACCTATCTGGCCACAATGGCGACGACGATAAAAAAGAAAAGAATGTTTCCCAAAAAATGGGAAAACTTGAGGGGAGTCGCCACCAATGTTTATTTAAGGAAAACGTCGGAAAAACCAAAAGATAAGCCGTGGTCTACGATTTTAGAGAAAAAAGGATTCGGGAGTCGTTTACGCATGGGGAAGGTGTTAGCACCCCACGCGTCCGTCATGAAGACGACAGCCTTTAATCGAGTGTGTGACAAATAAAGTGACTTTTAAATTATTTGTTTTCCCTTAAGAACATGAATTATGCTTGTTTTATTTTTGTTTATTTAGAAAAGAAAATCAATTTTTTATTTTTTTAGAAGAGAGGATTTTTATATTTTTTAGTTTTTTAGGTCGACAAGGGGTTTACCCTTGCTCCTACGTATCCCCAGGTGCAATGAGAAAATCAGACTTACGTAGTTCTTTGTAAAAAGCTTGATTGGATTGATTTTATTTTTTCAGAAGATTTATTTTAATTGCGTGAAAAAGAGTCGTTAAGGCGTTGGACCTTGAAACGACCTTGAGTTTGAAGAAAGAGCGGAGAGAATCGCTTAAGGCATTGGACCTTGAAGCAATCTCGAGTAATATGTAGATTTTCTTGAGAAAAAGGAGAATTGAGTGGTCTTTCATTTGAGTATTTTTAGCTTTTTTAGAAAAGATTTTGGTTTGCGGTAAACTTTATGAAATCAAGCAAGTCGGAGACCCAGCATGATTTTCACAAATCGATCCATGTATTATTGAAACACTACCAAGCAAGTCGGAGACCCAGCATGGAGTGCAAAATCTATCCATGTGTGATTGAAACACTACCAAGCGAGTCGGAGACCCAACATAGTGTGCACGAAACATACCACGTTATTGAAACACTACCAAGCAAGTCAAAGACCCAGCATGGAGTGCACGAAGCATAAGCGCGTACTAAAGATACGAATGAATAATAAGCGTAAGTGAATAATTGACATGACAATATGTAATCACACGAATGAAATCGAAATGGAAAGGGATAGGATAGAAGTGGGGGTACACTTAGTAATTAGGGGTGCATACAGTAAGGACATGGGGTGCAATCAGTAGAAATTATTTAATTACAAAATGGGTCAGGCCCAACAGATTAGTGGTGCATTTATGAACATGGTAGGTGCAAACAGCATTATATGTACTACTGCAAAGTGGGCTAGGCCCAACTGCTGCAGGGAGTGCAATTATGGAAAGGGTGGTGCAAACAATAATATAAAAGGGATGTGCAATAATGAATATGGTGGTGTGAACAGTAATATAAATGTGTGTGCAGTTATGAATATGGTGGTGTCAATAGCATCACATGTATTGCCTCAAAATGGGCAAAGCCCAACTGCTGGCAACTGTGCATTTATTAAAAGACAGGTGCAAAAAGCATTACGAAATTTGTAACAATATTGGTTAGGCCCAAGCACTAGGATGGAGATACTTATTGAATATGGAGGTGCAACGAGTGGATTTTGTTCTTTCTTTCTTTTTTTTTTTTTTTATTGGGCTAAGCCCAAAAAAAGAAAAAAACAAAAAGGGGGTGGACTTATAGATTGTGGGGTGCAAAAAGTAATTGTTTTTAATTTTTTTTGTGTGTGGACTGGGTCAGGGCGACCTGGCCCAATTCGTATCTTCATCTTCTCCTCTGCACTGCGCCAAAAGCTGCGAAAATAGGGTTTTTTCCCTTTTCCATGGTTCTTTGCAAAGTCCTAGGGCACCACCATGGGGGCCGGTGATGGGAGGGCCACCACAGTGAGGCCGGCGGCGCTAGGGGGTGGCGGTTGGCCGCGGTGGTTGCCGGAAAAAAAAAGAGAAAGCACAAAAGGAAATAGGAAAGAAAAGAAAATAAAAAAACGCAACCATACACAGTCAAAGAAACTACCCACAACACTTAACAAGCATTTCCATCATTCGAACGAAATAATATACAGGCCATGAAGAATGAGTGAAAATGAGAACAAGAGAAAGAAGAAGAAACGAAAAGAAAAGAAGAAATAACCAAAAAAAAAAAAAAGAGGAGAGACGAAAAAGGATGTGGGAATGGAGGTGACTACCTCGGACTCCCACTGTTGGTTGGAGATGATGCAAAAATCACCCTTTGATTGGCTCCTTCTACCTAGGGATTTGTGCTGCCACCCTCAGCCCCTTGATTTCGTCTTGGTGACCTAATGCTTTTTTCCTTTTATGCCTCTTATTGCCTTACGTAGGTTTTATGAGCTAATGGGCCTTATGGCCCATTTCCTGTCTTTTTACTATTTGCTGCGGTTTTTTTTTCTTTTTTGTTATCTTCTTCTTCTCTTTTTTTTTATACTTGCTATTCTTATATTTTTTTAAAAAAAGTTATATTTTTTCCCTTTTTATTTTTTATTTACCCGGACAAAATTAGGGTATGACACATAGAAATTATCTCCCAAGCTCATAGTTCTAGAAGAACCAAATAAATCCATATAAAGCAACTCAAGAGGTTTAGAGATAGAAACAACATTTTTACTTTGAAAAGAATTTTTAGTTTGTTTACCTCTTTGACAAGCTTCACATATCTTATCCTTTTCAAACTTAAGCTTAGGCAATCCTACTACTAAGTCATTTCTTACAAGCTTCTTCATATGATGCATGTTTATATGACTAGCTCTTCTATGCCATAACCAAGTTTCATCAATCTTACTTATTAGGCAGCTAGTATGATATATGAATGCATGATCAATGGATAGAACGTAAATGTTACCCTTTCTTTTTGCCAACATGGATAACTTCACCACTTTGATTGTCACATATCAAACAAAAATTGTTGTTGAAGGAAACTTTAAATCCTTTGTCACATAGTTAGCTTATGCTTAGGAGATTATGTTTCAAGCCATCCACATACAAGACATTTTTTATCATTGTCTTTAGGTTGTCTCCAATGTTTCCTTCTGCAATAATCTTGCCCTTGTTATTATCCGCATAAGTGTGATTGGGCGTTTTTAGTAAATATTTTTCTATTCTTCTTAGCTTATTTTACTCCTCTTGGACTTTTATTTTCTCATTCTAATTCAGTTTTTATCTTAGGCAAGCAAGTGAGCTTAATTGCTAATTGTTGCTTATTTTCGGATTTTATGCTCACTTGACCTATCTTTCTTGTACAGGACCTAAAGAGCTCTACAGGACTCCGAATGGAGCATATGAGTATTCCTTTGAAAGATAAGAAAAATAACTACAAGTTTGTTAGAGATAAGATGAGGCCAATTCTGTCATTTGAAGGGTCATTTTAGGCTTGAAAGTCAGAAATAATGCACTTGAATTTTGGGCTGCGAGTTGGATTTTTATTGGTGTAATTAGCATAGTTAATAAGTTTAGATGGGCCTGTTCATGGCCCATTCTTTCCTTCTAACGTAGTCACTATATGCTAGTGCAATTAGTTGATGAAACATTACATTACATTTTAGCAAAAACAGAATTTACATTACACTTTAGAAATTTCCAGAATTAAAACCCTTTCTCTTGTTTTCTCTCAACTGTTCTTCATTGTTCTTCCCTGTTCTTCATTTTCGTTTTCTGTTCTTCCATTTTTGTGCACCAATTTCATGGGGCTTTCATTGAGGATGATCATGGGAGGCTAAACAATCAATCAGTACAAGGATCCAGTCCAAGCAAATGGGAATGAGTTCTGGTTTAGTATTTTGAATTCTATGTGAATGTTCACTTTCTTCTTCAATCTTCTATTCAATTTTCATGATTATGAATGTGTTTAGGATTTAAAATGGATTAAGTTATGGATTTATTTCCTAATTTCGAATCTTAATCACAGATTAGTTGAATGATATTTCAATTTGTGATTTCAATTAAGTTAGGAGTTAATTCGATTGAACTGCTTCTAATGAAATTGAATGAACTTTCATAACAGAATCATTATCTGAGAACTATGATAATTATCATTGTTTAGTTTGGTGAATTGGATTGATGCTCTTTGTAAAATATGGGAACACTTCACACTTAACCAAGAGGGGGGTGAATTGGTTAGGCTTGGTAATTTAAAAAATTTTCTTGAACAAAATCAGAGTTTTTCCCTTTGGATCTTTATCACTTTTGAAACCAAGAACCTTTATTCAATCTAATGCTCAACCCAAGGTATGCAATAGCTCAAGAACTTTGTTGATAACAAAAACACACAATCAAGAGTAACAGAATATAACCAATATAAAGAAAACAAACAACACACAAAGATTTATATTGGTTCACTTCAAACACTATGAAGCTACATCCAATTTTCTTCTACTCAATACTAGAATGGAGTTCCACTATTGCAATTTTCAGTTCTTACAAGTTATTACAAAGTCTCTCTTTATCAACCCTAGATAAAGTTCAGAAATCTAAAACACTATTAGATTCTTAGAGACAACCCACTGAGAACACTACTCAGTATATCCCCTAGAGAAACTCTATCTCTAGATTATAAGCAAGAAACCCAATTACAATATTCAATCAAATACAAAATTCTCAAAAGAATTACAACCTCAAAGTTTAAGGAAAGAAATCACCTGATGATTCAATGAATGATATGGATATGAATGAACAATCAGGGTGAATTATGAAAACAATCTTTAGAACATCACTTTCCTTATCCTTTGAAAAGAAACTTCTTGCTTCAACAATCACCTAACAACCCATAAGTGTTTTTGTGAAAGCAAGAACTCAATGAACCCAGAAAACCACTAAGAGAATGTTTAGAAAGCCTTAGGATGCTCATAATACGTATTGATCAAGTTAGTAAAACAGCTGAGCAAGGGTCTATTTATAACAAACTTTCTAACCATCAGTAATCGATTAAATACGCTCCTGTAATTGATTATTTTGCTTAAGTAATCAATTATTTCAAGACTGTAATCGATTAAACTGTTCATTAAAGCTCTTTATAAGAGAACTAAGGTAAAATAATTGATTATTCTGATACATAATCGATTACATTGTTCTTGAAAAGTTTTCCAAAAAGCACTAAGAACAAGATAATCAATTCTTTTCTTAATATAATCGATATACCAACTAATGACAATTAATAACCACATGAAAAGATAAAGATGAAGTAGTCAATACCAAGATTTATATTGGTTCACTTCTCAACCTAAAGAAGCTACATCCAGTTCTTGTAACCAACTAGTTAGAGTTCCACTATTAACAATATGTTTCTTACAAGCTCATACAATCACTCTCAATCAGACCTAGACCAAGAACAAGAAATCTAACTCACTTAGACTCTTAGTGATCAAAACATAGAGAAAACCCTTCTCTACTCGAACTCTAGAAACACCTATTCTATACAAACTTTAAGAAAGACTATTGCTATAGTTACACAAACAGAAATTCTAAGAAGAAATTACAAACAAGTTGTATGGAGAGAAACCACCTGATGATCCATTACAGATGAATGCAAAAGATTACCCAACTGGAATCAAGATTGAAACAAAACTATGTCAGAACTTTCTCTCCAAGATCTTCTTTAGAAACTTTGCGCAAAAAGAAATCCTCTCAAGGAATCTTGAAGCTTGAGGATTTGAGGGACTAACACAGAATAGCGCTTTGTATCTTTTCTCTCTTCAGAAAGCTTATGAAAATCCTTTGATATTTTGTGGTGTAACGACCTGCCTCGATTAAAGAGTAAATTTTGCGCGATAATACACCTATCAAACAACACACAAATACGTAAATAAATACATTTGTATGTATATTTTAACCCATTACATATCAGAACATAATTTAACTTTTAAGAAATATATAAGCTTGGGGTTTACATGCCCGATTAAAGAGAATCAAGGAATCAACTAAGAAAGAATTAATAACAAAACATAACTCTCTCCCAAAATGAATTCCAATGTTATCATGTCAGCTTGGCGGCTCCAACAAAAGGATCTCCCTCTAAGGTCACCTACTGCTGCTCATCTGCTCCCACGAACAAAGGTTCGCGATCATCACAAGTACCAACCACACGGAATAAAAATTGCAAGGGTGAGTTTATTATATAAAACCAACAAGCATCAGATAACAACAATTGGAAAAGAACAACAATAACAATACAATTATTACTAGAACTCAATCAGTCCAATACACACTTAACAAAACCAATCATCCAATTTATTTTACAAATCAAACAATCATGATCAGAATGATGCATGCTCCTGATTTCACTCTCACCATGAATGTGGTACCATATCCAGGGAAATATCCTCTCACAGGAAAATGATTCATCTCCTATCAGGGTCATCCTATTGTGCATTGGCCATTCCCCCCCCCTCCACGGTGATCAATCAGTGGTGCACGGGAATTCCAAACCTAATGGCCCCTTAATACCTGCGTTTTCAGCCCATAGAAACCCACAGGTACGCGCATGCCTTCATGCTATTTCCATCAATACAATATGAAGTATGAAACATGGGCACCATCAAAGCATGACCATGGCCAGGAACAAATCATTCCCCACAAGGATAACCAATCATGCACCCCCATGTACATACATAGCGCGCCAATATGGGCTCACCGATGCACTGACCGTGGCTAGGAACAAATCCTTCCCCGCAAGGATAACCAACCGGTCACTGCACCCCACGTGTACATAAACAACATACAACCATGTACATAAACAACACCCCTCATGGGTATCCATGTATATCCACATCACACAATGACATTGTTCACATCAACACTATCTCTCATCAATGTCATTATCAACAACAACACCATGTCACCTCAATGTCATCAACAACATCAACATCATTTTATTTCAATATCATCAACATGAACATTAATATCATCTCATTTCAACATCATCAACCACATCAACATTTTTTCAATTACATCAACATTATCTCAATCTCAATATCATTAACAACATCACAAACAATCGCATTTCACATCTATACATAATACATATGCTGAGATTCACATTCCCCAGGTCTTCAGACAACCCAAATTTCATATATTTACAATTCATCATACCACAAGATTGATACTTTTAGGGAAATTCTAAATTAAAGAGGAGCACTACAATATATAAAACACACTCTTATGTCCATTTAAAAATTTAATAAAGAATTAAATAGAAGAATGCATTATAAAATTTTGGACAGAGTCTCCTCTGTAATTAAGACTTTTCCAAAAAATCCAATAATTACAACAACAACATTATTCACAGTTTTATCCATCAACAATCCAATTCATCACATCCCATTAGTTAATAACACAATTTTTCTTGAAAACAGCCACACACAAGAACAAACACACATCAATCATAAATTCATCACATCCCATTAGTTAAAAACTTAGTTTTTCCTTGAAAACCAGCACACAACAGGGATAGCTAGATATCCTCATAGTTGGACTCCTTGGCCCCCAACTATGGTACCAAAACTATATCCAAATAATAAACTCCCCTTACCTATCTATCTCCCTCTGTTAGCTCCTAGTAGTATCGTTTTTCAAAGGAAGTATAAAAACACCCAATAACGGTACCCAAATCACAAGAGACACTAAGAGAAGCTTAAACTAGCTAGGAGAAGACAAAGGAAATCATGATTACCTCAAAGAAACCAAAAAAGGAGGATTGGAGGCTCTGTTCTCTATTGAACCCTCAAGTTGAATTTTGAAGACTCTGCTCCGATTAAAGTGTTTCTCTTCGTGCGGTGGTCCAACAGCAAGAAACAACGGCTCGTGGTGGTCACCGGTGGCCTTGGGTGGTGGAGGATGATGATGAAAATACAATGAACACTTATGCAAATAAACCAAGAGGGGGGTGAATTGGTTTTACCTCAAAGTTTTAAAATTTCCTTTCAAAATTTATAACAGTGGAAGACTTAAAAAGGATTTTATCTATTCAAAACCAATTTAGAAAACAATTTACTTCACCAATCAAATCACTCTTGTGCTGTAACCAAGTTTGTATGATGAACAAATTCTATACTTCAAGAATTTAATGAAACATAAACTGAAATCTTAAAACACACAAGATTTATACTGGTTCACCTCTCAACCCCAGAGGCTACATCCAGTTTTCTTCCAACCAAATCTTGGTTAGAGTTCCACTATAACAAATATCTGTTCTTTACAAGCTTACAAATGATCTCTCTTACCCTCCCTAGGTAAAATTCAAAATCTACTCCCTATAGACTTTTCAAAAGATCAAGAACCAGAGATCCCCTCTCTGTTCTTCCCTCTAGAAATCCTTTCTAGACAAAGCTTTAAAGAATACAAATGTTATATGGAATTACAACACAATTACAAAACATATATCAATCAAGCTTTAGGTTCAAGAAAAAGATATCACCTTATAATCCTCAACAATATACAATGATATGAATGATGCAATCAACCTGAGATTATATGCATAGATGAATATAATTCTTTCTTGATGGCTTTCTTTAAGCACTAGCTTGAACAATTCTTCAATCTTTAAGAAACAACACTAAAAGCACAAGTAACTCTCCATGAAACTCATCATATTTGATTTTCTCACTAATCTTAGTCTTAGGTGCTCTTGAGAGCTTAAGAATGTGTCTATCACAAGGCTTGCATGAATATTTCTATTTCTTACTTACTCTAACACAGACCCAACTGTTCTATTTATAAAAAAACTGCTTTAACTAACTGTAATCGATTAATTCGTCAATGTAATCTATTATTTTAAATGTAGTAAACAATTATTTTAATCAGATAATCGATTAAAGTGTTAATCAGAAATCTGGAAATTTGTTACGAACAAAATAATCGATTAAGTCATCTTGTAATCGATTATTCCAGATGAACTCAGTTTTTCAAAACACACATGTAATCGATTAAGTTCCTATTCAATCGATTAACACAGACCAAGCGTAAATCTTAACAATGCATATTTAATCGATTACAAACATCTGGTAATCGATTAAACCAAATGAGCATGCTGTGTAAAATTATGCAAAAGCTTATGTAACCGATTATTTCTCAAGATAATCGATTATCACAAAAAGTTTCTAATTTTGTGTTAAGCTTTACGAACCAGTGGTAATCAATTAAAATATTCATAAGGCAATTTCTAGAAAACATACACATGTTGTAATCGATTATTTCACCAATGTAATCGATTAAAGCAGTGAGAAAATATTTTATACAAATCCTAGTTGCCTTAATGAATTTCTATGACTTAGATTATTACCACATGATTAATTTTATTCAAATGAATGTATGAATGCATGAATTATCAAAAGCTAATGAGGATTATAAATCTTTAACTAATGAACCAAGCTTTAAACAAAATTACATATGCCATCAAATTGATTGGGCATGTAAAACATCAAAACTCATATGCTTCAATCATCTTGAATCCTTTGCTTCAGCTTCCTCAATTTTAACAAATGATGGGAGGTTGGGTGGGTGTTTGGGGGAATAAGAAGGCCAAATTTCAAGATTTTCACACTGCTGCATGTATTTAAAACCGACTTGACTTGCCCAAGCGAATTTTGGAAGGCATTTTGGCTCGCCTAGGCGAGCTGACCCAATTTTAAAATTTCTGCTTCTGTGAAAAATTATTATCTCACCCTTCAGATGTTATTTTGCCAATCCCAACGATCAACCTTTGCATATGTGGATTAGAAACCTACTTTTAAAATTTTAAGGTGATCCAATGGTTAACCAATCCATAATGGTGATGTTACTAAAACAGGTTTTTGGTCAAACTCAAAAGCACACAATTTCAACGCAGCTCAAACAAACTCCACATAACTTAACATCCACACTAAGCAATTTGTAACCACCACTTCACTTTTTCATTTTATTCGTATTTATTTTATTTGCAGCGGATAATTTATTTTAAAAAGACCAATGATTAATTGAAAATAAGTGAAGTTTTGAAAATGATTTTGAAATAAAGGTTTGATAGTATATCTTATTGGATTTATCCACAAGTAGATTGGAAAACATAAAAGGCTATGTCATAACATTAA
>PYAF01005292.1:42685-66436 GCA_007407185.1 Glycine tomentella | reverse complement strand
ACCACATTACAACCCTGAAAAGACCTTTTGATCCTTATGTGCATGTTTATTGGGTGTTGATTATAGAGGCTTTACAAGTCTATCTGTTGCTTGTTTTCATGAGTGTTTTGAGAGTATACAATTGCCTAAACACTTGAGAGATACAGTGTGATACAGTGCATCTGGTGAGGTTCTGTTGCTTTTAATTCACCTTTTGAGCAGATTGATTGTCTTGATAAGTTTTGAATGCTTGGATGAATCTCATAAGTGTGTAGTTTCTCTGACTCTTTGTGTGTTGGAAATTGTCAATTCTTGTCTCTTTTCCCAATTTTCATTGAGGATTGTGCAGAACTGTTTATTTTGTGGTGTGTCGCTTTCTTTAAAAGTCTTTAGAATTGTTCCTTGCTCTACTTTTAGATTTTGCCCAGGAGTGCAAAAGGATAAGTATGGGGGGTTTTGATGAGTCACTATTTACCACTATTTACTCATCTTTCAGTACTTATTTTAATCCCTAACTTGTGCTTAATTGTTTATATTTTGCACTATTTCTCATATAGGATTTAATTGGACCGATAATTCAAATTTTAATTAATTTGGATTATTTTAAGTTTAATTATTCCAATTTGATTTTTCAGGGCAGTTTAATAATTAATTGGGCTTGGAATTAATTCATGGACTTGAAGATTGGAGTGCGCCACGTCAGCATCATTTTCCACATCAGCAGCTTATTTTTGTTTTATTTTATTTTAGTATTTTTGGGCTAAAATTGTTAGGAAAAAGCCCATTTTCGTTTGTGAGAGCAGTCACCATATATTTGGGAAACTGTGCCCATGCAGAGGAGGCTCAGCTATTTTCGTTTTAGGGTTTTTAGAGTATTTTCGTTTTTCTGCTTCTTCTCTTTAGGGTTTTTCGTTTCTGCTGAGTACTCTGTGTCTGAATTTCGTTTCTGTCTGGATTTTTATTTTGGGAATACAATTTCGTTTCTGCTAGTGTTTATTTTCATTTCTGTTCCTTCTATTTTTGAATTCATTTTCTGCTTTCAATTTTGTTCTCTGTTTATTTCATTTTCGTTCTCTGTTTATTTCATTTTCGTTTCTGTTTAAATTCGTTTAATGTTCAGTGTCATTTCAATTTATGTTTCTGTTGCTATTTTCGAATTAATGGAAGGCTAAACCCTAGGGTTGGACCCTAGGACAGATTGCAGACCTTCAATGGAGGTTCTCTGTGTTGCAATTCGTATTCTGCTTTGTTCTTCCTTGTTTGGGTTTCTGTTTTGTATTTTTCGAATTAGGATCATGCTTAATGATTCTGAGTTGATTGATCAGTATTCTCAGGTTGCTTAATCCTGAGAGCTTGCCCTAACGAGGTTCACGTTTGCTTAATTCGTGTAATGACGTTTTAGGTTAATCTTCGCTTAGTCGATTAACCTGGACTGATAAGAATTAAGTAGAACAGATTATCTTTCGTGAACCAAGGATATTAGAGGCGCAATCTGTTCTAAGGTCTGACTTGTTTTTAATCACTGGAATTAGTTGTTAATTTCTGTTTTGAATTAGATTTCCTGGATTCTGTCAAACCCCCCCCCCTTGCACGTTTAATCCCTTAAACATAGACAATTGGTCCTTGAGAGACGACCTAGGAGTCATTTCCTAGTACTACATTTAATTTGTATTAATTTGACCGAGTGCGACCTCGCGATCAGGGTTCTTAAGACTATTGTCAGTGATAGAGATCCTAAGTTCACTTCCAGGTTTTGGGGTGCACTTCAGGAGGCGTTTGGGACCCAGTTGAGACTCAGTACAACTTATCATCCTCAAACAGATGGTCAGACTGAGAGAACCATCCAGACATTGGAGGATATGTTGAGAGCCTGTGCTTTGGAGCAAGGTGTTATGTGGGATAAATATCTACCTCTGGTGGAGTTCTCATATAATAACAGTTTTCATGCGAGCTTGGGCATGGCTCCTTATGAGGCCTTGTATGCCCGAAGGTGCAGGACTCCTGTCTGTTGGTCTGAGGTAGGTGAGAGGCAGCTGTTGGGACCTTATATGGTTCAAGAGACATCTGAGCAGATCAAGATGATCAGAGATAAGTTGACGAAAGCTCAGAGTCGGCAGAGGAGCTATTATGATCAGAAGCATAGACCCTTGTAGTTTGAGGAGGGAGATCATGTGTTTCTGAGGCTATCTCCAGTGACGGGCGTAGGACGAGCTTTGGGTGTGAGGAAGCTGAGTCCTAGGTTCATTGGTCCGTACCAAATCCTTGAGAGGATAGGACCAGTGGCATACAGACTAGCTTTGCCTCCCCAGCTATTAGGGCTTCATGATGTCTTCCACGTGTCTCAGTTGAGGAAGTACGTAGCTAATCCCTCACACGTGGTGGAGCCAGACACAGTTCAGATTAGAGAGAATCTGACGAGTCCTATACGGCCCTTGAGGATTCTGGATAGGACGGAGAAGCAGATCCGCAGTAAGACGATTCCCATCATCAAAGTACAATGGGAAGGCAGAACGCCTGAGGAAGCAACTTGGGAGCGAGAGCAGGAGCTGTTGCAGCAGTATCCCGAGTTGGCTAACAGGTATGTTCCTGAATTTTGTGGACAAAATTCTTAAAAGGAGGGGTGAATGTAAGGACCCTCAATGGGGCGCGGAAGGCGTCAAGATTCCAGGCAGATAGCGCCAGGATCCTTAGAAGAAAACCTTGTTCAGGGTGTGGCGCTGATGGTGCCAGAACACTGGAAAGTGGCGCCCAGAGCGCCATGGCCATTCCAGGAGCGCCAGGTCCTCTGGAAATTGGCGCCAAGGGCGCCAGTCTGGCCCTGGGAGCGCCATGATCTCTGGAAACTCACGCGAGGGGCACCAATGGTGGCGCCAGGGGCGCCATGTTTTCCAGCCGGCGCTGATGGCTCCAGATGGGGCGCTGGGAGCGCCAGAAATTCTGGAATTTGGCGCTGGGGGCACAGCAGCGGCACTAGGAGCGCTAGAGGTCGTGCTGGGCCACTATATAAAGTGAAAAACGCGAAAAAGGAGAGGAAAAACAGTTCTTCTTCCTCCTCCAGCCCTGACCTCCGTTAGTGACGGGTCCAAGCTTACTAGGACCTTGTTTCTTGCTTTAAATACCTTCCTTTAACCTTTGATTGGGAAAAAACACTTTGAAGCTTGAATCCTTCTTCCTTTCTTTTGAAAATCCCTTTTTTGTGAGAATTGGAATCTCTAGAGAAAAGGTCAGAGAACTTGAGAGTGGCTGAGACCCACTGCTCGGAAAGGACACCAAAGCTCAAGGAAGCTGTCCTTTGGTCTTCTTAGTCACCATTGAGGTAAGAGACTCAAGTTTCTCCGTTTGATTTTGATTATAGGGGTTCTCATGAATAGTGAGCCATATGAGCTGGGGCTAGAATTAGCCCAGGGTCCTGTAGAGAATTGTGTTCAGGGGGTTGTTGTGATGAAGTTAGAGCCTTGAGTCATCATTATTGATGAAGTTTGATTTTGGCTCTGAGTTTATGTATGAGTAGAGAAAAGACTGGTTATTTGGCTATTATGAACCTTAGAGCAGTTGATAAAGTTGTTCATGGGATAGTATAGATGTTGTTTATGAGCTGAATTGGTTATAATGAGAAGCTTGAAGTTGATATGGCTAAAGCAAGGATATACTTTGTATTAGCCTGAATAGAATCTTTGAAGAGGCTCTGGAGCCTTGCTTAGGCTGAGAGGGATCCTGTTGAGGGTCTGTGAATCACTTATGAAATGATTGGTTATGTGTCATATGGAAAGGATTATAGTTCCTTTCGTTCTAACGGCTTAGAACCGCTGTTGATAGTTATGTGTTTGCTCTTATGTAGGACGTGAGCTTGATAGTTCTGGTGGTGGTGATCACGAGGTCGGGAGAGCCGGTGTTTTGCCTAGAGCAGTTAAGCTCTTGGTTCTTGCATGTGTGTCCTTTACTGTGTTCCACCATGCTCTAGAGGGAGTGATGGTTTGATGTGAGCAAATGCATGTATATAGAAATTGTGTGCTGGTATGATTGAAACCTGATGTTTTCTGTACCCTGTGAAGGGAAAATGATATGTATTGATATGAGATGCTTGAAATGGAATACGAAACTGTGAGGTGACATTGATGTGCATTACCATGAGCTGTCTAGCATATGATACACATGATTGACTATTAGATTTGAATGTGAATTCTGGGAATGAATAAAATCCTGTGGTAGTAGGATAGATGACATGAGATTGAGTAAGACCTACTGTGAGATGTTCCTGTTATATAGATGTAGCCTCCCGAATGGAGATGTTCCTATATACACAGAGGTAGCCTCCTCGGGCAATTGTGTGAATAGATTATGAGATGTGCCGATGTAGACTCTTGAGTAGAGATGTTCCTATATATACACAGATGTAGCCTCATTAGAAAGAGATGTACCTGTTATATAGAGGTAGCCACCTGTGTGGAGATGTTCCTATATATACATATGTAGTCTGAGATAGATATATTGAGATCCAGGCGTGAGATGTTCCTAGTATATAGAGGTAGCCTCCTATGTGGAGATGTTCCTATATACATAGATGTAGCCTCTGCAGGATAGTGATTTATGTTATGATTGGCTATAGGCCGTGTGTATATCACCTGATTATCAACAGGTGGATGTGATTTGATGAAAAATGATGATAAAAAGATGGGGATTGAGATTCCTGAATGCATGGTGGATGTTGGTGTGATTTCCTGAAATAGAATCTGAGAATATGTCTGAAAGTGAACAAGGGGAAGGAAATACCTTCAAGGGCCCTGAGTTTACTGAGATTTTATATCTCACCCTTTTGTGGGACTTATGTTTTGCAGGTGAATCTTCAGGAGGAGCAGATAGATCCCAAGGCAAGAAGCCTGTGCAGGGATAGTTGCTATTTATAAACCTTAGGCATAGATGATATGAGCATGTGGCTCTGATGATTTGTATACTGCCTTTGGTTTAGTTTTGTACCCTGAGGGGGATGTATGTACAGTTTTGTACTTTAATAGAGATTTTATGTGTATTCACCATATTATAATGTGTAGTGGTTATGTGTGACATTTGATAACATCACTCTTATATTATGCTTCCAAACTGCTTAAACTCTGATGATTATAGTTAATGATAGTGATTAAGGCAGGTTAATGACCCTGGTTTTGTACGGGGCGTTACACTAATCACTTGTTGTGTAAGGATTTTTTCCTCAGCTATGCAGAAAGAATTTGAGATGTCAATGATGGGTGAACTAACATTCTTCCTTGGACTTCAAATAAAGCAAATGAAGAATGGAACCTTTCTCAATCAATCCAAGTATTGTCTTGAAATCATCAAGAAATTTGAGATGGAGAAAAGCAAGGATGCTACAACTCCCATGGCTACATCAACATATCTTGATTCAGATGAATGATTGGATCTTTGCTGTACTTGACAGCTAGTATACCTGATATAATGTACAGTGTTTGCTTATGCGCAAGATATCAAGCAAATCCCAAAGAGACTCATCTTACTGCTGTCAAAAGGATCTTGAAATATCTCAAAGCTACACCTAGAGTTGGTTTTTGGTATCCTAAAGGTGCTTCTATCAATATTATTGCATATTCTAATTCTGATTTTGTAGGTTGCAAATTAGATAGAAAAAGCACAAGTGGCACTTTTCATCTTCTAAGAAGTGTTTATTAATCTCATGGCATTGCAAGAAACAATCTTGTGTTGCATTATCTACTGCTGAAGCTGAATACATCTCAGCTGGAAGTTGTTGTGCACAAAGCTTGTGGCTAAAACAACAAAAGCAAGATTATGGAGTAGAACTGAATGAAATTCTTCTGCTATGTGACAATACAAGTGCAATAAACATATCAAAGAATCCAATAATGCACTCAAGGACAAAGCATATTGAGATCAGACATCATTTCCTCAGGGATCAAGTTCAAAAAGGTAACATAAAGGTAGAATTCATTGACACCAATAACCAACTTGCTGATATATTCACAAAACCATTATCAAGGGATAGATTTTATACACTTAGAAACATGCTAGGTATTCTTGATGAAAGTAACATAAACTAGCTTGTTCTATATGTGTTTTGTGTGATGAATTAAAGCCAAATGTCACAAGAATGTATGATTGATTAGAACCTTGCATAAAAGCTGCTAAATGCTCTGTATTTGATAAATTGACTGTAATAATCGATTACACCACGGGTTAATCGATTAAAATCATTAAAAATCACATTCAGTATGAAAACGTGCTCATGTAATCGATTACATACATATGGTAATCGATTACATACATATGGTAATCGATTATTCTTCATATTGCCAGAATTCAGGTATCTCTGGAATAATCGATTACACATCGGGATAATCGATTACATTGATCAAAATTCCCTAAATGAATGCATGTCTCACTAGAATAATCGATTATTAAAGACTTGTAATCGATTATCTTCAACATTAGAAGTGATAGTCTCCCTGGAATAATCGATTACCACTCGGGATAATCGATTACTTATGCCTTGATACCTGTATAATTCATAAAAGTTATCAAATAATCGATTACTTTACAATATAATCGATTACTGATTGTCTTCAACCTCTGACAAAGAATAAAATATTCGATTACTTAAATGAGATAATCAATTACTGTGTTATTTTAGTGGCTCATTTGCTCTAGAATAATCGATTACTTAACGAAATAATCGATTATTCATGCTGTTGAACGAAATCTGACAGGTTTTTATGGGAAAATAAATTGCCCAATCCGTTTTAAAACGTATCCCATGTCATTAAACTGTCACCAACAGCTATATTTTTGAAATAATGAACGATTTGGAGTCTCATTAGTGCCTATAAATAGTGGATTACAAGCCTAAAAGTCCTTGCACCTTATCTACTTCTGTTTCTCTGCATTTTCTGTATTTTCTGAGTCCTATTAGTGTCCTAACCTTCATTCTGTAATCATGTCTAACCCAACCCTTAAGAGAGTGAGAACATCCAAGAGGAAAGCTGGGGAATCTTCTTCAAATCCCCCTGCTCCCCAACTTGCAAATAGGCTTGATCTGTGGTTCTCCATAGAGGCTGATAAAATGAACTATCTTCAGTTCAATGCCACAAAGCCTGTTGCTTCTCCCAAGTACCTTGAACTTGATTGGTTCATTAGGGAGGGATTCCAATTTCCTGCCTTTCTTGAAGCCCAAGGGCTGAGAAGGTTCTTAGAAATGAAGGGTACTTTTTACCCTAATTTAGTTAAAGTCTTTTAACTTGCTTGAAAGGGTCAATGCAAGGGGACATGAAGTCCAAAGTAAAAGGAGTTGAGATGAGAATAACTCCAGACATTTGGGAATCTGTGACTGGGGTGGTTTGTGAGGGTGCTAGAAGGTTTGATGAGGAACTTGAAGGTTATAGTAAGTTAGACACCTATAGAGAGATGCTTCATGATCCTCATATGAGGCTAAGGACTAGGCTGGGTACAGAACCTATGACTGCTGAGTATAGGCTCCTTCATTACATCATAACATACATTATCACACCTAGGGCCACAAATCATGCCCAAGCAACTGATGAAGACCTCCAATTGGTCTATGGGCTGAAGAACAATATACCCATGAATTGGGTGCTTATCTTTGAGGAAATCATGCTCAAATCCAAGAGACTAGTGAACTACCCATTCCCATATCTTGTTTTTGTCTCTAGACTGATTGATCACTTCAACATTGATGTTGAGAATGAAGTGGTTGACAACACAAATTCCTCCAACGGTTTGATTAAGGAAAAGCATCTTACAAAAATGGGGATGAGGAAGACACCCAATGGCTGGGTAATGGCAAATCAAGAAGCTGCTGCTGCTGATGTGGAACAAGTGGTGGCTGATTCAGAAGAGGAAGAGCATCAACAGCATCCACAGCCTGCCTATTCTGAATTTGAATCATTGATGATTCAAAAGATGGACAACATGCTCAAGCTTCAAGAGGATTTCAAGGATGAGACTCATGAAGCTTTGGAAGAAATTAGGGAAAGACTTGATTCAATTGAGGCCAATATGAATGATAATGCATCTACTGAAATTTAGGATTGTTTAGATTGCTTTTTTAGTTTGCTTTCTTTATGTGTTTTCCTGTAATGTTTAAAATTTTCTATTTACTGCCTCCTAAAGACTTAATATCAATAGTATTTGCATTCTCTGTTCAATATCTGTTGTGCTTAATTTGTTTTTGGCTTTTAACAAGCCAAATAGAGGGAGAAATGGTGAGAATTGATTAAGGGGGAGTAATTTAAAATGTACTCTGTTTGCCCCTGTTTTTGGTTCAATTTTTTGCCAAAAAATTTGAAATGAATGAATGCTGGAATCTAGGGGGAGTAACTGTATAAAATGGAAACTAACAAAGTTTATATAATGCCTAATTGGATGATTCATGAATCACAAATGCTTTAACACTTGTATCTTGGCAAAGGCAATTGAGAATTTACAAGTTTAAAAGCTTGAAGCTCATCAGTTGAATTCTCAATTAATCTCCAAGTCCCAGTGCTTAATCAACTTAAAGATTTGGCATGTTTAAAGCCAAAAAGGGGGAGATTGTTGATTCAAGAGGAGATATGAAAGGATCGACATGGAATCAAGCTTTGGAGTTTTATGCTTTCAACATGCTCATTGCAAAGTGCCTTGGAAGCTTGAAGATCAATTGATTCATGTAAAAGGGAAGATGTGTTATCTGATAATCCAATGTGCATATCATGCATAATCATTCATTTAGGATTGTTAGAATGAGGACCAATTCAAAAGCATTTAACAAATAAGGCAAATTAAAATCAAGTTTTTGGAAAAATGAAGTGTTTCTGCTTTAATCGATTACAGATATGCTGACATCGATTATTTTGTTCTTCGTGCCTTCTGGAAAACAAACCAAGAACAATGTAATCGATTACATATCGAATTAATCGATTACCTAAGCTAAAATTGAAATATCATATTGTCCGTCTTAATCGATTACAGAAGTTGATAATCGATTACATATCATGCCTATGACTAACATGTTTTGCTGATTTAATCGATTACATATCGTTTTAATCGATTACACAGTACATTTGAAAATATTGATCTGTCTGTCTTAATCGATTACCAAATTCAGTAATCGATTACCCATTGCATTTGAAAAATCATGAGTGTCTGGTTTAATCGATTACATGACGGAATAATCGATTACAATGTTTATAGCTCAAACCCAGAACACATCATAAACACTTTAATCGATTACATTCTTGAATTAATCGATTACATATGCAAAATAATCGATTGCATATGCAAAATAATCGATTACAGGAGCGTGTTTAATTGATTATTTTTAGTTAGAAAGCTGTTATAAATAAAACCCATTGCCTTGTGATTTTAAGAGTTGAGAAATTCGTATTCTGGGCAATCACAAACATTCATGAGCTTTCATTAGTGAGTTTTCTGAGTTCAAAAACGTCTTGGTTTCGCAAAAATTCTTATGGGTTTTTGATTTGAAGAGTGAAGCATAATTGAGTTTCAAAGAGTAAGGAAAGGGAAGCATTGAATCTGTTATTCTTTCTTTCAACCTGGTGAATCATACATATGCATCTTGTTCATTGGATTATAAGGTGAATTCGTTCCTTATTCTTTGTGGTTGTAAATCTGTTATTTGATTTCTGTAAAGATTGGCTTATTGTAAATGGGTTTCTTGCATGATGACTAGAGATAGTGTTTCTCTAGGGGTTATTGAGTAGTGTTCTCAGTGGGGTTGGTCTCTAAGAATCTAATAGTGTTTTAGATTTCTGAACTTTATCTAGAGTTGATAAAGAGAGGCTTGTAATATCTTGTAAGAACATTAATTTGCAATAGTGGAACTCCATTCTAGTGTTGAGTGGAAGAACTGGATGTAGCTTCATAGTGTTTGAAGTGAACCAGTATAAAAATTGTGGCTGATCTTTATTCTAATCTCTTCATCTCTTAATTGATTTGGTTTGTAAATCAAATTATTTGCACAGAAAGATTTCAGTTGTCTATTGATTTTCTTGACAGAGGAATTTGATTGAATATAAGATTCTTGGTTTCAAAACAATTTTTAAAGTGATAAAGATCCTGTGGAAACTCTTATTGAAAATTTTTAATTATCAAGGTTCAACCAATTCACCCCCCCTCTTGGTTGATTGAAGTATTCCTATTATTTTCATTGATCATGCCAAATTTCAATTGAACATTATTAGCCTTCATGTGCTTTTGAGGGATGAATGTTTATACTTGATAACCTAAAATCAAATAAGCCTTTTGCCAAGAGCAAGTGTCAAGCATGCTTGCATAAACAGTATTCATTCCTTATATTGCTCCTGTATCTTAGATAATTTTATATTATCTAAGAAATCTCTATCTCCTTGTAATAATCATCAACACTTTTACTTCCTTGGTAGAGCCTTTGTAACTTGTTATGCATTTCCTGTACATATTGAGGTGGGACAAATCTCTCCCTCATGATTCTCTTCATTACCTCCCATGTGTCTGGTCTTTGTCTTCTCAATCTTTCTCTCTCCATTTGCACTTGATTCCACCACGCCATGGCATATCCTTTAAATTCTAAGCTAGCCAACTTCATTTTCTTTTCTTCACTAAAATTGTGACAATCGAAAACTTGGTCGACTTTTATCTCCCAATCAAGGTAAGCCTCCGGGTAAGTACCTAAGAACTTGGGAATTTTGACCTTCACCTCATCCATGTCATCCTTATTCCTTCGATGCCTATGTCCTCTACCATCTTCATAGCCATCATCACTCCCTTGAGAAGAATCAGGTGATCTATGATGCCTCCTCCTCTCTATGTCTTCCATTCTCCCACTCAACTCTTGAGTGCTTCTTTGTATCTCATCAAATCTGTCTCCCATCCTCCTCTCAACATTTCTTTGCAACTTATCCATTTACTTAACCAATGGAGCTATTAGCCTAGCGGATCTAGGGGAAGGTGGATCATTATCACTTCCGGAAACCATTGCTACAAGAAAAAGGATAGTAAAACAAAAATTATTGGACCTTACCACTCACTAAGTGTTTACACTCTTCAACACTCGTGTTCCACACTTGTAAGACTTTTTCTATAAATTTCACTCTTGTCTCTTTCCACTCTCTAACTCTTCTTTAGTGCTTGAGATCAACCAAAGATTTCAATTCAAGGAGTATCTAAAGTGAAAGATGAAACAAATCCAAACTTAACTTAAGAGGTCAAGGAAGAAAGAAAACTATAAGACAAAACCTTGGAAATTTAGAAGACAAGCAATAAAAGCTCAAAAAGAAAGTATAACTCAAAAGGAATGCCAAAAATAGACAATTAGGAAAAAAAGTATAAACCACTGCAATTATGCAAAAATAAAGTACTAGAAAACAACAATAAGAACACACTAAGAGAGAAGATGGCTGTTAAATTTTGACTGTAAATTTTTTTTTACACTTAGGTCATCATATTTTCGATATTTTCATTTTGATACCACATGATGACGACCAAGGCATGAACGCTTGGATGGGATTGTTTCCGGATGCAAATTTCTGGACCCCAAATATTTTTGAATATTTTCTCTTTGGTCTTTCATATTTTATCTTTTAGGATAAAAAAACTTTTGATATTTGCACAAACGCTCCAATACTCTCCAGACATAATTTTAAAGATCAAACTTAGAAATTTTCCAACAGTGCTATGAGTTTCATGAAGAACACGAAGAGCATGAAGAACATGAAGAACAACCCATGCCCAAATCAACTATAAATTCAACAAAAAGATAGGGTAATTAAAGGTAAATGCAAGATAAACTCAGAAAAACACACAATAAACACAAAATTAAAAACAAACAAACAAGAAGGGAATTCTTTTTTGTTTTTTTTAAAAAAAATAAATAAATAGATGAAAACTGCACCTAAATTGATAAAAATCTTTTCGAATTGATCTCCAAATTCAAGCTCTAATACCACATGATGACGACCAAGGCATAAACGCTTGGATTGGATCATTTCTGGATGCCAATTTCAAGAACCCAATGATAGTTATTAGAACTTAAAGATAAAAGGTAGGGAAGATTAAGAAGATGGTAATGAATATCGCCACGATCCGTATTGGAGCGATAAGTTTGAGGAGGATTCACTACAAAGGAAAGCTTCCTTTATAAGAATCGATTTGGGTTCAACCAAGAACCAAGAACCAAGAAGAGGCTAAGCTCTCAATTCAAGCAAATGCTTAAGTTCATTAATCAAAAGTTATTCAAAAATAGCAATATATGAGTACTTATAGAGCTAAGCCTCCAATAAAACCTAAAAACATATAGTTTGGACCTATTTTAGTCCACATTGAGATCCATTACACAAATAAACAAGAAATTATAAAATTACAAAAATTACGAAAGGAATTGCGTTAAGTGTGACATTCGCGCTACGCGAGCTCTCCTACAATATTCAAGGTGCTTCAATTCAGCTCCTTGTGTCTTCCTCCATCCTTGCCCTTGTTAAATAGTCCAACAATGATTCTCTTGGTCATCTCTTCTTGTAGAAGCTTGGCTTTGGACCTTGTCATTAGACCCTTCAATTCATGGAGTGCTTCTAGAACGTCATGCTCTTTGGATAGTCTTCTATCAATTAACCAAGATTATGGGTAGGGTAATTTTCCTTATGAGTATTAATTTAACTAGATGTATATGTCACTACCTTGTCCTTTTGCATCAACACACATCCTTAACCATTTTTAGAAGCATCACAGTAAACATCAAGGCTCACCAAAGGATCTGAAATAATCAAGACCAATGATGAGATCAACCTCTTCTTAAGCTCCTAAAAAATTTCTTCATACTCCTTATCCCACTCAAAAGGTTTCCTTTTCCCATTCAACTTGGTAAGGGGTAAATCTAGTCTAAAGAAACCCTCTATGAACTTCCTATAGTAATCTGTCAATCTTAGGAAACTCCTCACTTTTGTCACTGACTTAGGTTTCCCCCATCTAGCATCGTGCATCAACCTTACTAGAATCAATTGTCACACCCCTGTTAAAGATGGTATGTCCTAAAAAGTTCACCTCATCAAGCCAAAACTCACACTTTTATGGCTTGGCATACAAGTATTCATCCTTCAAAAATTGAAACACTACCCTCAAATACTCCTCATGGTCTTCCAGTGTCTTAGTGATGGAGGTCCAAGACAAACAAAAGGTCTAGAAGGAGAGCTTGAAGCACTTTCTTTGGTGAGCTTCAAGGGACCAATGACAAGAGCTAGGACTCAAGCACTTCAAGACCATATTCAAGCTAACTTGGACAAGCATGAAGTTGCACACCATATCAAGGATGATAAGAGCTGGATTTTGATGTCTCAAATTCAACATAATCCAACAAATTCCAGCACTTGTTAGAAGAAATTCAATAAAGCAATTGTAAATAGGTTGTGACTGTTTTAATCAATTATTTTGGCCTTGTAATCGATTATAGCATTTTTTGTTGCAAACAGGAATAAGCCCTTACCGTGTTAATCGATTACTTTGGCCTTGTAATCGATTACAACATTTTTTTGTTGCAATTAGGAATAAGTCCTTACTGCTTTAATCGATTAAATGGCTAGTGTAATCGATTATTTCAGTTTTGGACTGATTTAATCGATTACCATATCGAATTAATCGATTAAACCAGTTTTAAAACTACTCTGCACATGTTTGGGAAGCCAAAGGTCACTGTTGGAAAGCTTGCACTTCAAGCTTCATTTAGGCTTCATTTCAATTTGTATTTTCTTACATTTCAGTGACATTTAACTTGTAATTTCGTGGCCTATATAAAGTGCCAAACCTGAATGTAACTAACTTTTGGTTCATTAATATAATTTCTGAAAATTGTTGTGAGAGTTTCTCTCTTGTTCTTGTTCAAGAACTTCTTGAGTCTTATCAATGACTTCCCAATGCTATTATGGTGATTCTTCCTAGGCTTATTGGAAATCCTTTTCCATGGTGCCATTCATTGTCTTCACCTTCATACTTATCCTTCTTCCATCTTCCATTTTCTGCAATTTAAACTTCTGAAAACAGCCCCAATTCAATGAGTGTTGAACTTATGAGGTCTTACGGTCTGCTTGAAGCTTGGGTTCTATTGCAAGGAAGATTTGAGAAAACTTAATGGCTATGGGTTCAGCTGTTTTGCATCACTTAGAGTATGTTAAGATATCATCTATGAACACCACCACAAAATTGTCCAAGAATGGCCTAAAGATTTTGTTCATGTAATCCATAACACACAGCTGGAGCATTAGTCACACCAAAGGGCATTACTACATACTCATAGTGTATGTACCTTATTTTAAAGGTAGTTTTAGGAATGTCTTCACTCTTGACTCTAATATGATGATATCCTTACCTCAAGTCTATCTTGGAGAACACCGATGCTCCCTGCAACTGATCTAGAAGGTCATCTATCTTAGGCAATGGGTACTTATTCTTGATTATCATTTTTTTCAGTTGCCTATAATCCACACATGACCTCATGCTTCCATCTTTCATCTTCACTAAGAGTATTGGCGCTTCCTAAGAAGACACACTAGGTCTAATGAACCCCTTCTCCAAGGTGCTATTGATGTAGGTCCACTCCCAAACACAAGGTCTATGATAAACTTAACATCCCTATTTGGAGGTAAACTAGAGACTTTCCTAAGGAAAACATCTATGAATTCACATACTATAGGTATAGCTAACACATCATTTTTAGCCTCTACGTTAGTAGAGAACAAAAGCATGTATCCTTGAGTCCCCTCAACTAAACACTTAAAGGCAATAAATAGTAGAAAGAATGAAATTAGATAGAGAAGAATCAATTGACATTGGTTGTTTATCAATGGAAATAGTTTTATTTGAACAATTTATAACAACACGATTTGAAGACAACCAATTCATACTAAGTATGCGTTCAAACCAGACAAAGGCAAGCATATAAGATCAACAAGATAAGACACACCATGATACAATAAAGGAAAACTAAAGTAAGCAATGGAAGTAACAAGCTTCTCCATTGCAGGAGTAGCAACACTCAAATGAAAAGGCAATTTATAAACAAGCTAGGCTAAATCTTTCACACAATCAAGAGATATGAATGAATGTTTTGCTCCTAAATCAAACAATATAATTATTTATCTTTCTTTAATAAAGCCTATACCTTGAATTGAACCATCAGACTCCTTCACCTTTCCCCCCTGGAGTGTAAAGACTCTCCCCTGGTTTTGTTGCCTTGGTTGGGATTACCCCTCACCCCTATAACTTCTAGCATAGTGTCCCATTTTCCCACATTTGTAGCAAGTGTTCTGCACCATGAGACACATCTAACACCTATGTCATTCCTAACTCCTTGCACATGTTTCCCTTTTTTTATGGTGGGCACAGGTCGCAACTGCTTTTGAAACTTCTCATTCTTGTTATGGGACTGTATAGTTGAGGATGACTTAAAGGAATTAATTGATACTACCTATACAAACAAGATGTGTCTACTTTTTGGTAGTCCATCACTTAAGAACTCCACAAGTGTGCTTTGCTTGGAATAGTTATGGGATGGGTGACCTTTTGGGAAGTTTCTTGGAAAATGAGTGAGGACAAAACACATTAAAAAGTCTTGTATTGGTTTGCAAGGACAGTCATTGATCTTGAAAGAAGCCAAAGCAGATTGTTAAGGTCTCAAAAAGGGATACCTACCAAGGGTTTTGACCGGTGGAGGGTTCTAACCAATAAGGAAGTTAAGCAAAGTGTAACTATGTGAAGTGTCGTAGAGTGTGAGCCATCGAGAAGTCGACAATCTAGGATATTACACACATCATTATTGGCACCACAACCATAAACATTGGCATGGAGAACCAAACAATGTGTTTCTTGTTTTACCCTTCCTTATCCTTTTCCCACCATCGCAAGCCACCACTTTGTGGCTTCCAAACTGTAGCCTTGTGGGTCCTTGAGATTGGTGAAATTCAAACATGCATGCTCCCTACAGAGCTTTGAGATGATCAATAAAGTATTTGATGAAATGCCTAATAAAAATTTGAATCCTTAATAGGGATTTTTCGTTCTTGATTATGAAGTTGCAAAGGATTACAATTGTTAGTGGTTTCCATAAAGATGCCAATCTGAAGTAATCAATTTTGAACAAACTAATATTCATTATTATTGTTATTTTTTTATAAGGAAAACAATTATTCTGGAAACTTAATATTGATAGATATGTCACATGCAATGGAAAACTCCAAAGTTCAAAGGCTTTTTGGGATGAAGAACGACACAAGATAGAGTCAATGGTATCGCGAGAGTTTTGATATAATGTGATGAAGGGTGTTGATGGTGCCAAGAGGAAGGAAAGGAACAACAAACAAGGGAAAAAGAAGAGGTGGCATTGCCAAAAATCTTCTTCGACACTGGCACACAACGATGCATCGATGAAGAAGGTTGTATATGTAGAAGGAATTGAGGAATGAATCTGGTAGGGAGAATGTAACATCCTGAAATTTCGATAACTAAAAATAAATGTTTTGATGTATTTGTTGTGATTGTTTGATTATTTGATTAATTTAGATTGGTTGAGTTGTTGTGCATTTTACCCTAGTTCAATTGCTTGGTATGTATGTTAGGTTGTGCGAAGTTTGTTTGATTTATAGTTGTGATACGTGAGTGATAGTTCGACCCATAACCTGCTTTGGTAAAACTATTATTTTGGATTGGTTAACCGTTGGATAGCCTTCAAATTTTAAAGGTAGGCTTATAACCCACATATGTAACTTGTGATCGTTGCGATTGTCAAAATAACATCTAAAGCGTGAGATATTAATTTTTAATAGAAGCAGAAATTTCAAAATTGGGTCAGCTCGCCTAGGCGAGCCAATATGCCTTCCAAAATTCACCTAGGCGAGTCAAGTCAGTTTTAAATTCGTACCATCAGTGTAAATCATGAAAAAAGCAGGCCTTCTTCTCAAAACCACCACCCAACCCCTCCACTTCCTCCTCCACCAGCCACGGCCACCGGTGACTGCCACGAGCCACCGTTTCTTGTCGTTGAACCACCACACAGAGAGCAACACTTTAATCGAAGCGGAATCTTCAAAACTCACCTTGAGAATTCAGTAGAGAACGGAGCCTCCAATCATGCTTTTCTTGGTTTCTTTGAGGTAACCATAGTTTCCTTATCTTCTCTTAGCTAGTTTGAAGTCTCTCTTGATATCTCTTGTGATTTGGGTACCGTTATTGGGTGTTTTTATACTTCCTTTGAAAACCCTTTGAAAATGAGACGTTATAAAAGTTTCCTTTTTATAATATTGATATCATTTTTGTGACCTCCTTTGAGCCCCGGTCACATTGGTGTGATCGAAATTTCAAAATGATGTCTTTTCTTATGTGGACTCCCAAAACACCATTTTAGTCCCTTTTAAAATCTGAGTGGGTATTTGACCCCAAATGTTAATATTAACCTTGTCTTTGAAATCTATACTAAATTGTCTTCGATTTGGTATATAGAGTTCTATGTTTGGGCCAAAGCACGTGAACTTGAGAGATCTCAAAACGACTCTATTAGGAGCTTTTAGAGGGAGATAAATAGGTAAGGGAGTTTATTATTTATTTATAGTTTTGGTACCATAGTTGGGGGCCAGGGACTTCAACTGTATGGATATCTGCATGTCCCTATTGTGTGCTGATTTTCAAGAAATACTATGTTTTAAGCTAATGAGATGCGATATATTTATTATTGATGTATGTTTGTTCCTGTTGTGTGCTCGTTTTCAAGAAAAACTGTATTTTTAACTAATGGGATGTGATGAATTTGCTTGTTGATGGATAAAACTGTGAATGATGTTGTTGTTGTAATGATTGAATTTTTGGGAAAAATCTTAATTACAGAAGAGACTCTGCCCAAAATTTTATAATGCATCCTTTTATTTAATTCTTTATTAAATTTTTAAATGAGCATAAGAGTGTGTTTTCTATATTGTAGTCCTCCTCTTTAATTTAGAATTTTCCTAAAATACTAGTCTTGTGGTAATATAGATTGTGAACGAATGAGATGATGTTGAAATAGGATAATGTGATTGGGTTGATGATGATGTAATGAGATAATGTTGATATAGTTGATGATATTGAATATTGATGTTTATGATGATGATATTGCAATAAAATAATGTTGATGTTGTTGATGACATTAAGATGACATGATGATGATGATGATGATATTGATAATGACATTGATAAGAGATAATGTTGATGTGACAATGTCGTTGTATGATGTAGATACACATGGATACCCATGGGGTTGCAAGACTGTTTATCCTTGCGAGGAAGGGTTGGTCCCTAGCCAGGATCATGCATTGATGGTGCCCATGGTTGTATGTTGTGTATGTACACGTGGGATGCAGTGACCGGTTGGTTACCCTTGGAGGAAGGATGTGTTCCTAGCCACGGTCACTGCATCAGTAAGCCCATATTTGTATGGTTGTGTATGTACATGGGGGGGTGCATGACTGGTCATCCTTGCAAGGAAGGGTGCATCCCTGGCCATGGTCATGCATTGATGGTGCCTATGTTTCATACTGCATATTGCATTGATGGAAATAGAATGAAGGCATGCGCATACATGTGGGTTTCTATGGGCTGAAAATGCAGGTACTAAGGGGCCATCAGGTTTGGAATTTCCATGCACCACTGGTTGATCATCATGGGGGGGGGGGGGAATGGCTAGTGCACGACAAGGTGACCCTGATAAGTGATGAATCATTTTCCTGTGAGAGGCTATTTCCCTAGATATGGTACCACATTGCATGGTGAGAGTGAAATCAGGGGCATGCATCATTTTGATCATAATTGTTTTGATTTGTGGAATAAAGTGGATGACTGATTTGTTAAGTGTATAATGGATTGATGAGAATGGTTGTGGTTGTTATCATTGTGTTCTCTTCTGATTATTGTCACTTGATGCTTGTTGTTTATGAATAATAAACTTGTTGGATACAGGGGGAGCAACATGAAGATTGTAAAGGAAATTGATCAAGTATTGGTTTTGAGCTTTCAACATGCAAATGGATGCCTTGAAGTTAAACATTGTGTGAAATGTGTAAGAGAAAAGCAATGTAGTGATCCAAGTGCATTGCATACATTCATTCATGAATAAACTAATTGATTTTTATAATATTTAAACAAGGCTTTCATAAAATGGTTAAGTTTTAAAGATGTTTGAAAAGGTTTTTGGAAAAATAAATTTCCTGCTAATTTAATCGATTACATACTTTATTCAATCTATTATTTTGTTCTTAGTCTAACTTGGAAAAGCTTTCAAGAACATTGTAATCGATTACCTATCGGGATAATCGATTATTTGACCTTTGTTTTCATATAAACTACCTTGTGATTGAATATAATCGATTACCATTTCATTGTAATCGATTACATAGTTATATGTATTTTAAAGTCGTGCTGGGATAATCGATTACTAATATATCATAATCGATTACACAGGCTTATTTTGAAAAAGTCATCTCTCTGCTTTAATCGATTACCATTTGTAGGAATCGATTACACTATGCATTTGACAATTGTAAGTTTGTGTTAGATAATCGATTACCACATTTCGTAATCAATTACACAGTGTATTTGGAAAGCTACAGGCTCCTGCTTTAATCGATTACCAAAGTTCGTAATCGATTACATAGTGCATTTTGATATTTTGAAGTCTCCTGTCTTAATCAATTACAAGACAGAATAATCGATTATTTGGCTGATTGAAAAAATCCTGAAATGCTTATGAACTGTTTAATCGATTACATTCTTGATTTAATCGATTACATGTGCAAAATAATCAATTATTTGGCGCGTTTAATCAATTACGGTTAGTTATGAATTTCAATTATAAATAGGATTGATGCTCAACTTGTTTAATATAGAAGAAAAACGATACCCATTCATATATTCTGAGCTTAAAGTGTCTTGTGAGCCTTTCAAAGTGTTTTCTAAGGGTTAATAATTTCTTGCTCTATTTTTACATTGATCATAAGAGTTTGAGTCACCCTTGAGCAAGAAATCTTTCAAGATTAAGGAAAGCTAATTTTGATTTTGTTATTCAACATGTTCTAATACTTCATACTGCATTGCATTCTTTGGATCATTAGGTTGTTTCTCTCCTTAATCTAATTGTAATTTTCGTTTTGGATTTTGATTGTATATTGGCTATTGTAATTGGGTTCTTGCTTGTAACTAGAGAATGAGTTCTCTAGGTGAAAGAACTGAGTAGTGTTCTCAGGTTCTTGTCTCTTAGAATCTAATAGGGTTTTAGATTTCTATACTTTATCTAGGGTTGATAAAGGGATACATTATAATTGAATGTAAGAACTGGAAATTATAATAGTGGAACTCTAAACAAGTGTTGTTGAAAGAAACTGGATGTAGCTTCATGGTTTTGAAGTGAACCAGTATAAATCACTTGTGTGTTGATTCTCTACCTCTATTCTCATTATATTCTGTGTTTATTGATTCTATTACCTTGGATGTCAAACTCTGTTTTTTTGAGCTATTGAATCCCTTGGGCTGAGCATTTGATTGAATAAGGTTTTTGTTTTTGAAAAGTGATAAAGATCCTAGGCAACTCTGATTTTGATGAAAGAAATTTTTAAAATACCAAGGTTTAACCAATTCACCCCTCATCTTGGTTAAGTGTGAAGTGTTCCAATCATTTTCAATTGGCATCAAGAGTTGGTTCTTGAAAGTTACTCAAGATCACTATTTTCTTTCAAAAATGAATACTTTACAAATAACTTTCAAGGAAAGTGCTTCTTTAAACAAACCCCCTTTTTTTGAAGGGGAGAATTTCAGTTTTTGGAAAAATAGGATGAAGATCTTTATTCAATCTAATGACCCAGGTGTTTGGAATGCAATAGAGAAAGGTCCCATGGTGCCTATCAAAACTGTTGGTAATGAGATGGTTCCCAAAGAATGGGATGAGATGAATGATGCTAAGAAAAGGGTTGTTCAATACGATTTCAAGGCTAAAAACATGATAACCTCTGCACTTTCCTCTGATGAATTCTTTAGAACAGTTAGGTGCACAAGTGCTAAGGAGATGTGGGAGATGTTAGAGATTACTCATGAAAGAACAGATAAAGTAAGAAGATAAAGGAAGCATTCATTGATCCATGAGTATGAAATATTCAAGATGAATAGCAATGAAAACATATCCTAGCTACAAACAAGATTCACACACATTGTCAACCATCTTTTGGGGCTTGGAAAGACTTTTGATGTTGAGGAATTAAACATCAAGATCTTGAAATGCCTCACTAGATCTTGGCAACCAAAAGTGACAGCTATCAAGGAATCCAAGGATCTTTCCAAAATGTCCATGGCTGCTATTTTTGGTAAGCTACTTGAATATGAATTAGAAATGTCTCAATTAATGTGTGTTGAAGATGTAGAAAAGAAAGGAAAAGGAATTGCACTAAGAGCTGCATCAACAAGAGCTGAAAAAGAAGAGGAATCAAGTGATGAGGAAGATGAAGAGAACATGAACTTGATAGTGAAAAAGTTCAGCAGATTCTTGAAGAAGAATAAGGGCAAAAGATTCTCAAGAAACACCAAGAACAAAAACAACAACAACAACAACAACAAGAAGATTGATAGCAACTTTACATGCTTTGAATGTGGGAAACCTGGCCACATAAGTCTGAATGCTCAATCTACTTGAAGAAGCAACAAGGGGACAACAAAGTAAAGAAGGATGGAAAAGCTAGAAGAGCCTATATAGCTTGGGAGGACAATGATTCAACAACATCTGAATCCTCCACTGAAATTGAGGAAGCAAACATATGCCTTACCTCCATTGTCAATGAAGATAATGACGATCTTTTAGATGATGAAGATGAGGTAAATTCTGAATTAGATCAAACTATTCTTCCTTTTCAAGAAATGCATAAAGAGGCTCAAAAGCTTGCAAGATCTAACAATAAACTTAAAGAAAATATCAAAGAACATCTTGCAAAAATTTTAGAATTGCAAACTGAAATTTGCAACTTGAAAGAAAATGAGAAACTTGTTTCAAGTTACAAATCAAATGGTTGTGTATGTGCCTCTTCCTCTACAAATGTTGACAAATATGAAATGCTGCAAAAAGTTTTTGATGACTATAGAATAAACCAAGAAGAGAAATATATGTAGCTCATTTCAAAGAACAATGATTTGATTGATATCTTGCAAAAGCTCAACAAGGGAAAATGTAATTTGAATGAAATGTTGAGTGCTCAAAAACATGCTAGAGATACTTCTGGATTGGGGTATAAAAAGGGTTCTAAAAATGTCCAAAAGACAACATTTGTGCCCCCAAAACAGAAGAATAAAAAGAGATCAAGAGTCAATCAAAATGATTTCTTCATAAAATCTTATAAAGCTATTGTTTGCAACTATTGATGGAGAGAGGATACACTTCTTATAAATGTTTTGCAAGAAGGTTCTATGTACCAAATGGTGAATGCATTTGGGTTCAAAAGAAAAAGAAAGCCACTAACCCCTTTGGACCCAACCTCAATTGGGTACCTCCTCCTATGAATTAATTTGAATTTTGCAGGTATGTCTTAGAGCAAGTTCTTCTCTGTGGTATCTTGACAGTGGCTGCTCAAGACATATGACGGGTGACAAGTCCTTGCTCACAAATCTTACTCCTAAAGATGGGGGCTTTGTTACTTATGGAGACAACAACAAGGGCAAGATTATTAGTGAAGGCAACATTCGTGACAACTTTAATACCAAAGTCAGCAATGTACTCTATGTTGAAGGCTTGAAGCACAATCTTCTAAGCATAAGCCAAATATGTGACAAAGGCTTTAAAATTTCATTCAATGAAAGTTGTTGTATGATATGTGATGGACAAAGTGGTGAGGTAATCCATATAGGCAAAAGGAAAGGTAACATTTACTTGCTTTCAATAGACCATGCTTTCTTTCACAAAACTTCATGCTTGATGAGCAAGATTGATGAGTCTTGGTTGTGGCATAGAAGGGCTAGTCACATAAACATGCATCATATGAATAAGCTTATTAGAAAGGACTTAGTTATTGGTTTACCGAAACTTAAGTTTGAGAAGGACAAACTTTGTGATGCTTGTCAAAAGGGGAAACAAACTAAAATTTCTTTTCAAAGCAAAAACATTGTTTCCACCTCAAGACCACTTGAACTACTGCACATTGATTTGTTTGGTCCTTCTAGAACTATGAATTTAGGTGGTAATTACTATGGGCTTGTTATTGTCGATGACTACTCTAGATTTACTTGGACTTTGTTTTTGAAATCCAAAAGTGATGTTTTCCATGCTTTTAGAAAAATGGCTAAACTTGCTCAAAATGAGAAAGGTTGCAAAATCATCTCAATAAGAAGTAATCATGGTGAGGAATTCCAAAACGAACATTTTGAAAAATTCTGTGAAGAAAATGGAATTAACCACAACTTTTCAGCTCCAAGAACACCCCAACAAAATGGTGTTGTGGAGAGGAAAAACAGATCACTTGAAGAAGGTGCAAGAACACTTCTTAATGAGACAAAATTGTCAAAGTCTTTTTGGGCTGTGATAGAGGGTTTTTAGTTGAATATTTTTCTATCCTTCTTAGCTTATTTGACCTCTCTTTGACCCTTATTTTCCTATTCTAATTCAGTTTTTGGGCCTAGGCAAGTAAGTGGGCTTAATTACTAATTGTTGCGTATTTTCGGATTTTTGCTCACTTAACGTATCTGACTTGTGCAGGACCTATAGGGAGCTAACGA